>CAJNOQ010008627.1:0-11012 GCA_905250885.1 Didymodactylos carnosus | reverse complement strand
CCCCCCCCCCCCCCCCCCCCCCCCCCCCCCCCCCCCCCCCCCCCCCCCCCCCCCCCCCCCCCCCCCCCCCCCCCCCCCCCCCCCCCCCCCCCCCCCCCCCCCCCCCCCCCCCCCCCCCCCCCCGCCCTACTTGTAAATTTAAATTTTCTGTACTGATTTGTAAGCAATTTACAATCAAATTTTCAAATAAATATTTCTTCATAAATTAAAAGATTAAATTAAAAGCTGCTACAAGTACAAGTCAAACATTGACATAAGAATATTTGTAGTACAAATATTGTATAAGAAATTATCTTACAGAATACCTATAGAGAATTGAAACTTTAGATATCCACTAGGAACGTTGCAAAATACGGAGTAACTTTTGAACTATTTGAAATTATTCAATTAGCCTAATCACTCATGCCGTCCATTTTTTATATTGCTTTTTTCTATTGCGTGACATTTTCTTCTAATCTTTTTCTACTCTGGTAGGCTTGAAGAAAAATTAATCTTTCTCAAAATAAGCCATTGTCTAAGTTTCTCGACAAGCAGCCGACAACTTGTGGATGGATCTTTCTGGATTACGATCATAACCCCAAAAAATGACTGAGAAAAGATTATTATATTAAGAAGAAAAATTATCGTCAATAAAAATGATGTACATTTACCTGAGAATGTCATTGAATCAATACTTACTTGATCATAAAAGTATGTGCACATCTACGAAAGCTTTGCTATACATACGTTGAACCTTCCTTCAAGCCTTACACTAAATCATGCATATATCGTGGGCACCATTATAATGAAGATTTATCCTAGCTCTCTTCCTGTAGCGGAAAAGTGAACTCCAAAAGTTTTCGTCCGGGTTATTGGATACCTTTGCTACTCAATGTATAGGCTATTTAAAATAAGATCCATTTCACTGCAGTTCTTTACCCAAAATGTAGAAACAACAGTTTTGGCATCAATTAGCTATCGCTAATTGTAGTACTGTCTTATATGTTAAACTGTATTAGATTTTCAGATTAATGTTTCGACTGTATCAGCATCTTGTTAGTAAAAATTAGCCGCTGTCTAAAATGTCCGATGGTCAATTATCGAGGGCTAGTCCTTCGGGTATACTCGATTTGATGGACGGTTATCGTCGAACAAAAATTCTCTTTACAGCAGTGGAACTCGGCATATTCGATTTTCTCAATAAACAACCAGAGACTGCTCATCAACTAAATCAACATCTAAAACTGGATGAGCCAAGTTTGAAACGGTTTCTGAATTCGTGCGTTGCATTAGATTTGTTACTCTATGATCCTAAAGAGGAAACGTACCAAAACAGTGAATCGTCAGATGAATATCTTGTTAGTACGAAACCTACTTCAATCACCAGTTACCTAAAGCATAACAATAATAAAAGTTACATGTTATGGTCGCACGTTAGCGATGCTTTACGTGAAGGAACACAACGATGGCATCAAGCATTTCATATTCCTTCAACTTCAACTGAAGAAACATTATTTGCGACAACGCACTATGCAAATGAAGCAGCACAAATGGATTTTCTAGATGGTATGCACGGTATGATGAAAATAAGCGCCGCGAAGATTGTTGAGCAATTTGATCTTAGCAAGTACAAACATCTTGTCGACGTTGGTGGCTGCAGCGGAGAACTGGCCATGACTGCTTGCAATAAATATCCGCAATTACGTGCTACAATATTTGACCTGCCTGACGTAAAAGCGGCTGCAACGAAATACATCCACAAGGCTGACAGAATAAAATATGAAACTGGAAACTTTTTCAAAGATGAACTACCAAACGGGGATTTGTATGTATTAGGTCGGATCATTCACGATTGGAACGAACAAGATGGGATCAAAATATTAACAAAAATCTATAATTCACTGCCAGAAACAAATGGAGCTGTACTGATCGTGGAAACATTGTTAAATGAGGATAAACTGGGCCCAGTGCATTCGGTACTCCAAGATATTAACATGCTCATGGCTACGAGTGGATGCGAACGAAGTTTCTCGGAATATAAACAACTATTAGAATCGATTGGATTTAAACGCATCGAAGCAAAACGGACAGGTACTCGTTTAGATGTCATAATCGGTCGAAAACATTAACTTTTAGATTACGTCTGTTTTCTAATATAGCTATACTGTATTAACTATCATGTGCTAATTTAGGGCTATTATTTCCATTACAGTTGAAAAATAAATGTGAGGATATAGTCTATGTTGTCAATTCTTGGACATATCTGCCAAATATAGCTAAAAGATTTCGACACTATGTTCAATTGTTGCTCGACCAGAGTTTTCAAATTTTCTACCAAAAGTTTATTATGCGGCTCAGTCAAAAGGAATGAGGAGAAGTAAATGAACCTCTTAAACTACTTTTTATCAATTGTTACCATGATGTTAGCTTGTAATCAGGACTATTTTCTAAAACACAAGCTATTCGAGAAGGTTGTGATAGCCTTAAGTTTGACAAAGTCTCTTTCGACAATTATCAATCACAACTATTATTAGACGATATATGCACGCGTTCTTTCTTTCTTGTCCTACATATAAGTCAATTGCAACTTCTTTGTACAATGACATTTCTGAAGTATTTTTGCTACTAACGCCGTTGTTGTGAATCGATTTTCAAAGCTTTTTTTATTCTCTATCTCCGACCCTAGCCACACTACCAAAAAAACTGCGTAACAATATGACGTCAACTAACTGAGTTACGTGGGTAACAAGTGAAAAATATCCGTCTTTTCGATGAGTCATCGACCGAAAAATAGATTTTCTAAAGAAAAGAAAGAACGATATCAAAAAAGTAAATAGTACGGTCTGGAGAGCTTTCAATTCTCGATCTGATTTCCTTTTGAGTTTGTTTACTTCTGAGTGTCCCTTGTTCGCTTGTTTTACGAAACTTGAAATTGAACAAAAATTTGAAAAACTCACATTTACACGCTAAGTGTAAGGCTAGTTTTTCAAAGTTAATTCACTTTTCAGGCTCAAACAACTGAATGTACTGCTGTGAAAGTTTCATAGAAAGATGCAGCTTGCAAAACTGACATAGCGGTTTCATTAAAGTTCCATACTTTGTCAGAAATTTGTCAGAAATTATACCTTGCAATGTAAGGCCAGTTTTTCTTACGAATTTTCGAGCTGTTTTCGAATGAAACTGCTACTATTATATATCATACGATTTCTCACGAAGTTCATGAAACTCTTTGTGTTGTCACTACGACCTAGATATTCACAAAAAATACGAGAAAATGTATAATACATTCCTCTGACGGCAGACTTGGCTAATTTATGAGTCTTTGCTTTTGCACAAGTTTTTGTACAGTTTTATACAAGCAAAAGAGCACACTGGAGTGTCGTGTATGCTGAATGATAGCTGCTGTCGAGATCTGTTCAACGGTGTGTCGTATATGTGCCAAAAGACCGATTTTGATGTATTGCTTATGATAAACTCCTTAGAAGAGTAGTCGTAACGCTGTGTCTCGTTTATCTCAGCTTCCAGAGGTGTGGTAGTCGGAAAATTTTTACCACAGACTCAGTGAATGATGGGTAACAAAATTCACCTTTTAGATTTTCAAGGATCACTTTTTATTTTTTTTTATCAATTGTACAAAACAGTTGCAATTGACTCATATATTATCGTTATTGATCCAAAATAGTTATATGTATAGTAACAATTTCTTTTCGAAACTACCAACGATTAAATCAAATTCTGTTTCTTAATAGGTTTATAGTCTAACTGGGAAATTAGAGTAGAATGCACAATAATGACCACACTGATAATACGAAAACGTAATTACCGACCAGGTAAAACTGAAGACAACTTTAAAAAAGTTATATTAATTTAGCCAGATTCATATATTAATGATTCTCTAGATAGTCTTCATGCGTAATCGCTATGGTCTGAACAATTGTGTTCTACTCTACATAGATTCCGAACTTTTGTATAAATTACACCATAACTAATTAATTCACAATGTCTTAATACTATAACACTGCGCTTCAAATGTCTTCTATAAAAACAGATACTGTAAGCCGACATTTAGTAAAATAATCAGACTTGATTTTTGTGTTTGATTATGGTATCGGACAGGTCTATATATCAGCTATTTATGTCTAGAATAACAAGTTTTTACATCAATTAGAGCAACGGAAAACTCGTACTACCAAAACTACTCTAAAAATGGATATAAATGTCAAAAACTACCTTTGTTTTTTTTTTTGTTTTTTTTAAACCATTTATTTTCTACATTAGTAAAGTGGCAAAGCGTAATCATATATGCCACAGACTCTTATACAGTACAATAAAATATGAAGCAAAAGAAAAGAGTAGAATGAGATGAGAATAAAGTAAATGAGATAGATGTACACAAGTACTAAAGGAAGGATCTATATCAATAATATTATTGTGAGAGGGAACAATTAATAGAGGAGAAAAAAAATTGCTCTTTGTATGAACTTTACATAGAGGGTGGACGATAAGAGGCAACAGCATCAAGACTGAACAAAACGTTTCGTATCAGCAATATAATTTAAGATAGCATTATATATAAGGATCAAGTCATCATTAGGTAGACATCTTACAATAGCAGCTTGAAGCAAACTTGATCAATTGTAATTGTGTCTGTTTGCAGAACAGTCATTATGATTTGTATTACAGACTGACGCTCAGAATTATACATCTCGCAATCAAAAAAGTAATGATAGATAGTTTCATTTGCTTTATTGCAAATACACAATGGAGACCGAATACACGCATGGGTAAATAGATCAAAGTTTAATTGACTGAATCCTACTCTACATCTGGTAAAGTCGACTTCAAGTTGTCTATTTAATACAATAGGCAAACGGAGACTTGAAACATTCCTACACATTAACTCTAACCTGAATCGTTGTCGATTAACTATAGACCGAGTGGAGACATCAGGAGCATTTCATAGACGCAGAGTTTCTGGAAACAAAGTTTTGTGTAAAACTGCTAGTCCTCGTCTAGGTACAGAAACATCAAAGCGAATACGACTTCGAAGATGATAAGTAGTAAAAGGTAGAGCAGGAACTAATTCGCAAAGATATTGTGGAGCTTTACCCCGAATTATATTACGAAACAAACACAGACGTCGTACTCGACAGAAATCAAATATAGATAACCATCCTAAATCAGTCGATAATTTTTGGTGGGAGGTGAAACGCAACGCGCCTGACACTGTCAACGCAGCTTGATATTGCATTCATGCCAAACGTATTAGGTTTATCATGTCGTCCCGCTGTAAATTTGTATCGCATAATGGAGTATGCTGAGGATGAAGGTTTGGTACACCGTTGCCAAGGCCTGACGAGACATAAATTTGCTCTGATATTTTATCGAGCCAATAACGGGTGAACATTTTTGCAACAACTTATCAATATGTGGAGTCCAATCCAAGTTTGGAGTTAGAATAAGGCCAAGGTGCATATGTTGATCAGTATACTTTAGTCTTGTATTTGCAATGTATAAGAGTGGTGAAGATGATACAATACGACAAGTAAAGAACATGGCTGTACCTTTGTTAATATCTAAATTAACCATTTACATCGAGAATAATATCACTATTGAATTATAACCCTATGGACTATCTACCAATGAAAAAATACCCTTGTTTGAATTTAAAATCAAAGAACGAAAAAATTCTTTTTTTGTCAAAGCATTTTTCCAACATTACTTCTTCAGTGTAATGGATAGTTATCAACTTCTTCATTCATTATGATTCTGATGCGGTATTGAATTTTTTGGAACCCCTCGAACTGGCTATTTTGGAGTATGGACACATCAAAGACAGATCGAACCTACGTTCTAAACGGTATTCATCCTCATTGCGATGCTTCTTCTGGGTAGAAATTTTCAAAAAACGAAAATCAACTTCGGACTAAATATGCCAGGTCAGTCTGTTTTCATGTAAAAAACCAGAATTAACTAAAATTCGAATATTTTGGTTTTGGAACCAAACTTAACAAGATGACCATAAGGGAAAGTCTAATTATTAACTGCTTTAAGAGCCATTATCTGACGAGAAAATCTATCTAAGTGATACCTTCGAATTTCGTTCGTTCATACGTCGATCGATAGAAAGTATCGAGCTAGTTAAAGCCTAAAAGGATTTTCCCGCATGACTCTTGAAGACCGGCTTTTCGGTAAAACCAGGTTTAGAAACTCTAAAAAATAATCAAAACTCTTTTTAGCGAGACATAATTTGTAGTCCGCAATTTTTGGATTAAAATGAGACATCTTCAGCTCAGCAAAGTTATAGAATTTACAAGAAAAGCCCTAAATTCATTTCTTCTTATTTCTGTTCAGCTGACAATGAACATTTAGGGCTTTTATTGTAAATTCTATAACTTTTCAAAGAAAGATCGTGTAGAGCTGGAAGATGTCTCATCTTAATCAGAAAATTGCGGGCTACAAATTATGCCTCACTAAAAAGAGTTTTGATTATTTTTTAGAGTTTCTAAACCTGGTTTTACCGAAAAGCCGGTCTTCAAGAGTCATGCGGGAAAATCCTTTTAGGCTTTAACTAGCTCGATACTTTCTATCGATCGACGTATGAACGAACGAAAACGAAAGGTATCACTTGGATAGGTTTCCTTGTGAGGGAAGCAGAGAGTTATCCATAGACAGTGGTTGTTGATGTCACAGATTTAAATGACATGCATAGCAGTTGTAGATCTATACGTAACTAGATAACGGTATAGATAGCGTCAATGAAAATTGCCTCGTCCTCAAGACATAGAAGGCGGAAAAGACGGCACCACAATTCGATCATTCTCATCACGCCTACAATTAAGTGTTCTCCACCTGTAGAAATCACCTTTAAAAATTATCTCTTAATATGAATTTATAGCTCAGAACACGGGTCATCGTTTCCGCCCCTACATAGATTTCAAAACCACTCCACTGAAATAAAACTCCTTTGTTCACACGTGAGACACAATAACCAGGTTTTCTCTCTGTGCCAAAATGTTTATGACTCAAGCTTTATATCGAATGTAGGCCACATTCAGTTGTATTTAGACGGCAGATTTTGGGTTTCTGCACGATTCTTTTCTGATGATATTTCTGAAAAACCGGCTTTCCAGAAAACTTAAAGCCGTAAAGATCACATAGGAACATTGTTTCGCTCTCTCCAGGTTGTAGGTCGTAAAATTCTGATCAAAATCAAATGTCTTTCAGCTTTGTACGTAGGTTTGTCAAGGAGATACGAGTTTCACAAAATTCTCATCGGAACCTATATTCCGTAAATATTCAACAAATTGTTTCCTTTTCTGAAAATAAATCCCATTTTGAACGGCTTGACGAAGTACAGACAGGTATTAAGATAATCTACCTTGTAGACCGTGAAATTCTCTACCAAATAAGATACTGCTTGAATTTATTCGTTGACTCGTTAGTTTGCAAATAGAACCTTCAAAGAGTAGAGTAACGCAAGTTAACGTTAATTAGCGCTAATTAGTTAGTAAGAGACAGAAAAGATTTTTTCTCTCTCAACCTATATTGTCCATACATTTCTCTATCGTTCTACGCAAGAACCAGGTTTTCATAATGAAAGAGGAAAGGCCTGGACTTTCTTTAAAAAACAGCCCTGTTTTAGAAACTTTGACAAAAGTTTTCAAGTAATTAATTTTTTCTCATCCAAATAATGCCAGTAAGCCGAAAACAACGGAAACGATTTTTTTTAACGATTGAAAAAAGACAGAAACGCCCGTGTTCTGAAGTATAAATTCATATAAAGAGATAATTTTTAAAGTTGATTTCTATAGATAGAAAAAACTTAATTCTAGACGTAATAAGAATGATCGAGTTGTGGTGCTATCTCTTCCACTCTCTATATCTTGAGGACAAAGCACTTTTTAGTGACGCTATCTATACCATTAGCTAGTTACGTATAGATCTACAACTGCTACGAATGTCATTTAAATCTGTGAGAACAACAATCGCTGTCTGTCTGAATCTACCTGATAATGTCTCTTAACGATACAGAGAAAAAAGATGTCTACGCTAAACAAAGCTTTTGAAATTCCCCTCGTTGTAGAAGTAAAATGACATGAATATTTGGTTTTCTATTATCTGTTCCTCTCTCTGTTTATTTTGAGTAGTATTTGTTTTCTCTTAATTTGTTCATTTGACTGATATCGGAAGTAAACTGACGAAACGTCGATTGCTTTTTTTGAAACGATCTCTTTGTTGCTGCCTATAATGATGGTAGCCAAGTGTTTTCCGTAGAACCTTAGCAGCTGGCATAAAACTTTTAACACTATCAGTTAGACCATTCATTGAAGGTATGATCGCAGATGTCTGCCGGTAACGAAATTGGTATTAAAAATTAAAACAGCTTTTTACACAAAGTTTCGGTTGCAGACGAATCATACACTGATGATCGATTTAGATAAATGAATGAAAAAAGTTTCTATTACTTGTATTGTTTCTGCTTATATTATCGAAGCTTTGTTAAAAATTTTTATATAAGTCTACATGTTAACGTCCATATTCCGGAAGAAAAACTAGTCAAGAGTCTGGACTGTCAAAATCTATATCGCTTCTCATAACAGATGATTTCTCATAGTTTTTGAGCAAGTTTTCTAGCAGTGCCAAAAAATAAGATTCTCAAATACTAGTCTTCCCATGGATTTTTGTGCAACTAAAGCCTCCTGAATGTCTAGAATTCTCGAGTAAATTTGTTTGGTCTAAATGGAACATAGCATAATTCTATGCTACTTTAGGTTTAAAAGCTAAAAGTGTTTTCGTATCAGTCGTGAAATGAACTAACAGATGCGCAGTACTTTGTCTCAAAGTCGTTTTTTATTTCATCAGTGTTTATATTCCTAGAATCCTCCATCCCAGTAGATGCTAAAGAGCTCAGGCCAACGGTTAACACAGTCCAGTTTTTGAATTTGAGACGCCTGAGTCAGTGAACGAGCAAATACTCGTTTCAAAAACAATAACCGTCTTTGTTTCATTAAGACATGTGAAGAAAACGCATAGTGATATTCATCTCCCAGTCTTACCGTTCAGAAGTTTTCCAGAAATCAAGTTTCAAAAAGAACTCTGAAATATTTTCCAAGACTTTTTAATATACTTCAAGCTGGAGAGTTCGGGTTTGTTTTAGTTTAAGCTAGACACCTAACTACATCTTCTGACCGACGCCGGTTTTTCAATTAAGCCTTTATTGGTTTTCCAGGCAATCAATCTCCAAAACCCGAAAAAGTCTTCCAGATTTTCTAAAAAGCCTTACTTTGATAAAAAGCTAAGATCTAATTCAAAGATCGGCGCTTGTCCGACGCTGTAGTTTCTTTTCCCCTTTTATTTTTTAAACAAAAAAAGAATAAACTCTCTATGACAAACCGCTATAAAAAATCTTGGGAAATGTAAAAGTGTTTTTTCGCATATTTTGAGCAAGTTTTCTAGGAACCTCGAGAAACCGGGTCTTCAGATAATAGCTTTTTCCTGGATACTTATGCAATTAAAATTTTTCTGAACACACAGATTTGTAGAGCAAACGTTTCTGATCAAAGTAAGACCTCGCACAACTCTGTATGACCTTGCATCAAAAAGTTACAGGTATTTTCCAAGAAGTTCTAAAATTGAGCATTTTATACAGCGTTTTCTCTACATGGAAGCTATATACCTGAAGTGTATCCCAAGACTTTTAATAGCGGTTTGTCATAGAGAGTTCATTTTTTTTTTGGTTAAAAGAGGAAAAGACACTACATCGCCTAACAAGCTCCGATTTTTGAATTACGTCCTAGTTTTTTGTCAAATACAAGATTTTTAGAAAATTCGGAAGGCTTTCTCGGGTTTTCAGAATATGACTTCTGAGACGAAAAACCACTTTTCAGGAACTCTAAACGAACTTTATTTTTTTTCCGGTGATATGAATTTTATTACAGTGAAATGGTGAACAATTTCATACTTTACAAAAGCTTTTACTTAAAGGAAATTTATTTCAATTGCTAGCGGCTTTAATATATTTCACCGAAGTTTCTAGTACTAAAAAAAAGTTTGGACTATTCCAGTATAAAATCCAAAGTTCAAATCATTAGTTCATAGACCAAAAAATGCAGAATTTCGCGCTCTATTTAGACTGTGTAACTTACAAATAAATCTGCTACTTTTTTTATCTGAAAAACTAGGAGATACTGGTAGTCGCTAAGATAGCCGAAAAATAGGAGAAAATGACTTGTCATAAAGACTCTTTTTCGCTTTGCTTTCATCTAAAAAAATCATTGTTTGTCATAAAAAAAAACCATCAAATCGTAGAAAATTTCTTACTAAATTGTTCGATATATCTTGTATAGTCGAAAAAGTGATTCTTAGCGAGGTTTTGAAAAAACGATTTTTTGAAGGCGCAGTTAAAAAGTTTGGAGCTTTTCCTGTTAGATTTACTATGCCAAACATCAAAAATCGGAATATACAATATACAAAATGAATATACAATCTTGTGGAGAATTAAACTGTTTATCGTGTGGTATAGTAAGGACTTTTTTGTTCTGAAATAATTTGTAAATTCATCGTTTTAGAAATCGTTTCAGAACTTGTGGGACACCCTTAATAACTACTCTCTAAAAAAAAAGGTGCCTGATGGAACCGTTCAAGGTTCGATAGCTTTTGCATTGCACCATTAAAGGTTCCAGCCGATGCCAAGAACCATTTCAAATAGAAATGGTTCAACATTTTAAAGGAAGATCTAGCAAGAACCTGTGTTTTTTCGATCGAACCATTTTGCAGCTGCAGTCATTCTGCGTATCCGTGTTAAAGGCTAACATATAGACATTTCTCCTCTTTGTTCAACTCTCTTCGACTCTTATATTCTCTCAATATATTTCTGTATTTGTACAATGTGATATATATGGTCTCCACCCTGTTGTCTATACTGTACGATCTTTAAATACCGTGTCCTCTCAGTTCGTCCTAAATTAGTCTCTCTCAATTAGTCCCATAGTTTTTTCTCATTTCGTTCCAATTAGTTTTTCACATAATTT
>CAJNOQ010008626.1:0-11015 GCA_905250885.1 Didymodactylos carnosus | reverse complement strand
TTGAACCAACTATGTCTGTGAAAATTAACATTTTTCATTCTATTGCAGTTTGAGCTCTTAAAGTAGTTTTTTTGAAACTTAAGCAAATATTTTCAAAAGAACAAAGCATTTTGAAGAAAAATTGTCGCTGGTAAAGTTGTTCAGTATAATCCTCTTCATACCCTAAGCGGAGCACTTTTTTCATTTTAGTGGGGAAATTTTGAAATTAATTACAAATAAAAACTTTAGAGCTTTATTAAATTTACTTAAAATTTACATAAATTGTATTTATTTCAAAATTTTCCCACTAAAATGAAAAAGTGCTCCGCTTACGGTATGAAGAGGATTATACTGAACAATTCTGTCAGTGAAAATTTTTCCTCGAAATGCTTCCTTGTTTGAAAATGCTTGCATAAGTTTGTGTATCCAGTAATGAAAAAAGCCGAAGTTCGGTGCAAGAGCGATTTCACCTATTATAGGTTTTCACTAGGTTTTTCTTTTACTGTTTCAAAGACTGATAAGGTATACCACCAATTATTTCTTCTATGCATTGCTGAAAACCGCAAGTCTTCGAAGTGCATTGTTCAAAAGTTATTAAAGAAATAGCTATCGGTATTCTTTTTTAATAATATATGGATTTTTAATTCATATAACAATCTATATATGAAAAAATCTCAAAAAAACCCCACATCTTGACAAATTAAAAAACAAAATACAGGATTTTCTGCGCTTTAGCAGCTGATTCAAATGATATATTTGTTATATTTGAGCGAAAGAGGTTGAAGAAAAAAAGAATGCAAACGACCAGACTGCAGTGAACTAGCATCAATTTTAGAGAAAACATTTATAAAAAGTCTATTAGATAGAAATTTTTTCTTCCTTTTTACCCTGTCTCGCAGCTATAGCTCGAACAGAGGTTAAGCTATTAGTATGATCGCTATGGCCGTTAGGTTAAGTTGTTTGGCACGTACCCCCAAGGTACTGTGTTCTAGCCTCGGCGCCACCAGACATGAAATGACGCTGGACCCGGTTGTTTGCCTCGGATCACGCTTCCGATAGCATGCTGACTACGTTGTGACATACACCGGCCCTAGTAGCTAGTAAGTGGTTAGTCAGTGTGTACGGGGTGATCAAGCGATTGAGCGAAAGAACTCTGAGTCAGACTGGCCTTCTGTCCAGAACTACAGCTAATATTAGTTGTAGGGAAGATATCGGGCTTACGAAACTGTCTCCGGACAGCACCCTATACCGCAAGGTAGCCGAAAGGCGGGGTATTCTTTCTTCCTTCCTGGAAGGAAAATGACAATTTAAACTTCAAATATGTTTTCGATGTTATCTATATAGTTGTATGAAAGCAAAATAAAAGAGTGAATGAAACGAGTAATCAAGTTTTATTCAGATCTTAGATTATCTTATCTAAATCAAATAGTAAGATGTTAAGATAATTTTAAGACGTGCCTACGATTTTCACTAGAGAACTCACTACAAGTGAGTTGAAAATGTGTCCTGAACTGTGAATTTGTTGCACGATTATATCTGATGGTGTCCGAGCGCCATAATACATCACTACTGAACTGTTCGCTCAAATTTTAGCGAAATCAGGCTCCGCTCAGGATCACAGAATATATGAATAGACGCAAATCACTTAGACTCCTTAAGAGTCCTAAAATCTGTACTATGCACTAGTGCCATCATACCTCAAGATCGTTTTTTCCTATTAGGGCTGTTTGTGTTTCCCAAAAATCTGCAGCTTGGTAGATGATGGAGTGCTCGAGTTAGTTCCTTAATGACATCGGTACTTCGACTGCAATATAAAATATAATACTCAGGATCTTTAAAACTCACTCTGTTTTTATAAGCAATAGAAACATATAGGTGCCTTATTTCATTGATTTGAAGGAGTCACTCAAATCCTGACACGTTTATAAAAGTTGCGCAGAAAACTGTTTTCCTTCGTTCTGAAACCTCTAATTTTTTATCCAAATGTGTCTGATCAGGATTAGAATTATCTAAAAGTTAATTATTAGTTTAATTCATTAACTGGTTTCATCAGATGAGAAATCAGTTACAGATAAATTTCTATTTGTTTCGATCTGTAGTAAAACTTACAAGCTCAAGTATGTTCAACTGTATAAATGATATGTATTTATAATGAGTTTTTGTTGAAATTCTAAATATACCTTAAATGTTGTCTTGATTAAAGTTTTTAGACTACACAATAAATACCGATCTTCCGATTCAAATTATTTAATTTAATTTTCGTCATATCGTGTTTAACACTCAACAAAAAAATAGTTTATCTTCAAAGTGTAAACATTATTGCACAAAAGAAAGCATTAAGAAAATACCACGTTCGATTAAAACAAAAATATGTATGTATGACTCGTTGATAGAATGAATTTTTCATTTAAATAATTTTAGAATAACGCTTATCTTTCTTGAAGGATCTATGATGTTGATTATGTTGCATGTGTCCGTGTAATTCTTGCCCTGGTTCCGGACCGTTGGGAGGTGGTGGAATTCTATAAGCATTGTCTGGAATATTATCGACATTTAAATTCTAAAACAAACAACGTTAAATTCATATACATTTTCTATCATAACGAATTAACAACAATAATACCTTATTTCTTCTAAAATAATAGGAAGGCGGTCCAGCACTACTGCAGATACCGTCTTCGAGTAATTCTTCGCCATCAACCCAGTACATAATATAAAAATTACACATTTCATCATCACCCGTCGGTCTAAACAAAAATCCGATATAGTTAGAAGGAAACTTTTATAAATAATAATAATAATATGTAAATTACCCTATTTGAACGGTTCTGGATCGAGTATTGAGCATTGTACAAGCGGCTGCTACATAATCTCCTTTTTCTAGTGTGACATCATTGTTTATAGGATAGAACATTTGTGGTAATTGTGGTGAACGACGACCAATTTCTGTCCAAACTTGATCATCATAATCGCCTCGTACACGATAACCAGAATTAACAAGACCTACGTGAAAAATTTATTAAGAATTTTATTTTTTATCATACAATAATATTATACATACCAAGTTTATGTGCATGAGTTCTAAAAGCGAATGGATGCATTACGATGTTTTGATCGATCTTACATGCGACTTCGAATAGTTCTAAAACAGAGATAATAAATCAAATAATAACAACTTTTAAAAACACTAAAATTGTTCGTTCAAATAATATAAAATTCTTTAATTAAATCGAAAAGTGATTGTGTTAAATAATAGACTGACGAATGAGCTGTGAAAAATCTGCAATTAAATCAATGTTCAGTGATAATATTACAAGCATAAAGTATATTGCGAACACTGTGCGAATATTGATGTAGCAGAGCCATCTTCTAACGAACTCGTACAAAATAGTGAAATATGTTTGTGAAAAATATCAGTGACCTACGAGTAGCCATTTCATTCTCAGTAAGAATATTCTTTTATATCAAGGTTAGCGTAAATTAGATAAATTCTCACAATTGAACAGATGTCCAAGCTAATAACTATACGTTTGATACAAAATTGCTTCTCTTCTGTCTCTCTAAAATGACTGGTAACGATTACCTTCTGTTTGAGCATCGATTTTTCCTCCGGTGAGCAATATATAGACGCCAGCACGCTTAGTTGAACTAAAAATGTGCAGATTACTATAATTAATAACAACACAACAGTCACCAGTGCTATACAAAACTATACAAATCACGCGTGAAAGCATTTTCAAGATGATATACGTATTTATTTTCTAGAAGCATAGATGTTCAATAAATAGCAACAAAAAGTTCTAATCATTACCCATAGAATGTGGTGTCATATAGCCACCAGTGAGCATTAGTAAAACACCAGCCGTCTTTGGTGATCTGTAAAGGCGATTTTATTAAGCAGCAATGAAAAAATAATTAACTAAAAAACCCCATAAATTCTACAAGCCATTAAATAATAACTTACGGAGTTTTTGATGTTTCAAGAACCATTCCTGATCGATCAGATTCACCCACTATAAATAGATAAAAAGTAGCAATAATAATTCGAAAAATGATTTGCTTATAAATTACCAAGAAATTTGTCAATATTAGCATAATGAACTTGGACTACAAGATATTTTATTGCTGTATTACCACCAACTTTAAATGCGACATCTACAAAGAAAAATCATTGTTCTAATGTATTCGATATCTTCATGCCTTTGTCGTCTACTTATATACCGTTCGGTAATTTTAACGATGGTGCATCCATCGCCCATGCATAAATAATTGTTGAACCCGATTCACACACTGGACCAGGTGTGTAATCAGAATTACCATTGGCCATTTCACCACAATTCCTACAATTTTTATCTATTAGCCTAAATTATGATTAATGAGTGATTCTTACCAAATTTTGTGTTTTGAACCAGGTTCTGTACAACCATATAACAACATGTGATGGGCATCTTTTGCTGTCGCTGATGGATTAAAACCGGCTAGAAGAAACAATAACTGGCTAGTTGACTATTGACCTTTAAAATATCATCTTACTTATAAAAGTTGGTGAATCATAATCCATTTCAACGGCGGTGCACAAATATTCATCAATCTAAATAAATTTTTCTAATACATTTTTCAAAATCTACAATTATATATACCAACCTGCGTTGCACGTGCATCTGGCATCAAAACGTTCAAACTTTCGGTGGATATATTGTTGATTAGAAAAAAGAAAATATTGAGGCTCAACAGGAGCATGTGTCGCGCCATATTATACCACATGATTGTGTTAAATAAAATTATATCCTAATATTATAACACCATCTAAAATATATAATAAACACGTGAATCTTTTTTTGTCTTCAAACTTGATCTGTTGTTTCGTGCTGGTCTTTTTTTTGACATAAAAACACGAAGAGCACGGTTGACTCACATAGAGTTAACAATGATCTTTTACATAACATACACCAACCATATTTATTCTTCTTTTTCTTCTACACGTTCTTGTATTCTCACAACGATGAATTCGATTTACTGTAGAAAAATAACAAAAATTATTATTATTCATTTGCGCATATATCGATGCAGTAGACAAAAAAAAGGAAAGCGGATTTTCTTTCTTTCTTTCTTTATTTTTTTACATTAACTTCGCCATATCTAATGTAGCATCGTTAAACGTATAGAAAATAAAAAAACATTTCTCTCTATTCTATGTCAATTTTTACAGAACTATTCTTTTTTTCTCCTTTACTAGAAAGTTTTTATTTGTGTTCGCTTTGTTATAAAAACTTGTTTAAGTATTCCCGACAATTTCAGATAATTATCAATGTCGAACACAAGTTCACTTTGATATTAAAATTGTATATGTTGCAATAGAGATAGTAATATTTGAATAGAATATGTACATGTCAAGTGAAACAGAATCAATACTATGAGATTGCAGATATAGGTGAGAAGGGTTCAGTTTCCCCCCTTCCGGCTTTTGAAATATGTATAGTTTGCATGGCTTCATTGGTCGCCTGCTCCAGAGCAGCCGAGTGATGATGATGATGCCTTCATAGTTGAAGACCAAATGTACAGTGAGCATTTTGCACTAGGCAATCGGACATTAAATTTTTTTATCATTAGAAATGAATGACTCTCTATACTTGAAAGTAGTATTTTATAAGAAAAAAACTAATATTCTGAAAACTATTAGATTTTGATAAAAAAACTGTAAGATGAAATTTTTTGTTCTGGAAAAAATAAATTAGAAAATGTTTGAGAACTAACTACATTAATCGATGCAGTTCTTTTTAACGGTAATTTCAAATAGGATATTTGTTTAGTTCAAAACATCTTTTAGACGAGAATACGAAGTTTTCCATGAAAAACTAGAGATTTTGGAAACATCTACTCTATGGTTCAGAATGATTTGGACTATTTTGAATTACGCTCATAAATAGAATAGATATAGAAGATATTATTATATTGAAAGTTTGAGTACTGTTGAAAAGGTGGAAAATGAGTGAAATTGAAATAAATAACTTTCATTTAAAGGGAACGATAGCCTTGAACTTCTACTATTTTTGTTTGATAAATATCTGCATGAATGAATGTCCACTATGACATGCTAGCCAAAGTTTTCTGAAGCTCTGAAACACTTTAAAGCATCGGACTTCTAAGATCAATTGTTTTTTTAAAATGCATGGCCGATCCACAACAGTTTCTAATTAAGTAGCTGATTAAATGGCATATGGGCTTCATTGACTCCCTCTCTTAGGCGTAGCAATGAATTTCTTTGCAACGTGAGACAAGACAGAAATAATCTAATGAAAAATTGGAACATCTTTTGATAGAGAACAATTACATAAGAAACTAGTTTTGATTAGCTGAGTTAAAATACAAGACAACAGAATTTAATACATGATGAAGAGTTATAACTAAATGCCGAAGAGACGTATAAATGATATAAGCGCCTCGAGACTTAGTAAGATTAACCTTATTTCTGTGTAATTCATCAACATCAATTAAAATAAAGAATTGTGTTTGTAGTTCTCAGCTATGAGATTGATTGCTAATATTTAATCTGTTCTCCATATTCTGAAAAAAAACGATACTTCTGCAAAAATATTATTGATGTCAGAGCGCATTAAGCATTCTTTTGAAGTAGAAACCGAAATTATCAGGGTCATCTTTGTCAAGAAAAATGTGATATAAAACTCCGTTAGTGGAGAATTAGTTGAAAACCAAGTCAATTTTCCAACTGTTTTAGGATCAAAAACGAACTTAGAACGCTACTCAATAATTTTTCTAACTCAGAAAATTACAGTATTTACCATGAAATATAATATCTTAGAATTTTTGCTCGTTTGACAAAAGAGTCGTACTACGCAGTATCATCACCGAAAATTCTAAGTTGCCGCATAAAACTAGAATTCCTATTTTGTCGTCAACCTATGCAGACATTTCGGTTCTATCCTTGCTGAGACACATTCCAAATTACCTGAATTCTAATTCTGTCTGTAACATATCTTCACAAAGATATTAAATATGTTGCCTCCTGCTCGCAGTTATTTATCATGACTCAAGCTTTTCATCTACGAAGCTTAATTTTAAATCCATGGCCTTACCGAATTCATACAGATTGAACGTAACTTTTTACTCAGGATGTAACCATATACCACCACAAATGTGTAAATTTATAATTTTAATTTGTAGAGATTTTGTTGTTATTTAATTCAGCGTGAAAACACTTTTCAAATAAAAAAACCTTTTGAAGTTGATTTTGTTCTCAACCTATGCAGAATGTTGAGGCATGTGCAGTTTTAAGCACAAAACTAGAAAAGTTCATTTGTGAAAAGTAGGAGAAAAATGTCTTTTTCTATAAATGCAACCGATGAACTATTCGATAATTTATAGACTGCTGTTGTAACATACTGTTGTCCGTTTATTATTATTTTTCCAGACATAAGTTCGACATCACAGATCGATAAGCCGATCAATGTCATCGACGTATCATTTCTTGCATAATTTCGGACTCCTCCTCTATCTCTTATACACAAAGTTGGATCTTGATAGGAAACTAAACAGTTTGTTCCAAAACATGTGTGTCAAGTAATTTGTGGTTCATTTTTCTTGATTTTCGGTCATGTTTCTACTAAACAGATGATATTACTCTCCTTCGTCCATTTCTTATTCTTCACATCTTCAAAATGTTCATCTAGTCCTTCGACATAATGATAAATTAATCGAAACTGACAATTATTCTGCAGATTATCATATTGATCTTCATCTTTAGTATTGATTCTTCAATTCTCTCACCACAAAAGAATGGGTCCGCTTTAAGATGTGTTAAAATACTCCTGCTAACCCTCTTGTAATAGACGTATAATCTTGTCGTGTTTAGTGTATTTATCCAGATTTCATGTTATCTCTTAAATCTAACAGATAGAGGAAGATTTAGAACATTATTTTATTTATTGGGCAGCTAGCTTCTCACAAAGCTTAGTTAGAACAATACAAAAATACATCAACACTCATTACAAACATTATAGTCTGTGTCACATTTATTCATTTCGGGATGAGCCCGCTGGCGTGACAGTGAGACTCTCACTGCAGCCGTATAGAGTCCAGGTTGACCATAGGCCTGCGTAGTGCCTGTATGACGCCGCCGCCCGCAGGCAATATGGAGTCAGCAGGTTGACAGAACTTATGATTGATGCGTGAGCTCAGGCATGATGTGGAATCTAATAGAGCAGATTGTAATATTTGATACTGTTTGGTCGTAACAGCTGGGGTTATGTGGGCTGTGGAGAATAAACACGGGGGCGAAGGGGCGATGGTGGACAGGCTTAAACTTCTGAACACACAAACGAAAGTGATGAGAATCTAATTCGAAACCTTAAAATCTCAGTAACAACTGTCTAGAACAGAAACTAAATTGATGATGACTAATGGTGCACACTACGATTTCATCGATAATGAACTTCGATTTAATCGCGTAAATCCCAGTTATGATGACTTCATAAAGTGTAGCTCCTTGCACTTTTTGATACCCATTTTAATTGCAGTCGAAATTGTTCATCGTTCTTTTTCTTTTCACTTTTCATCTTTCTCAAATCTATTGTTAAATCTTTCAAGACGAACTATTTTATCTTGTTTATAAGGTGAACAACAAAGTGAAATGGACGTTTTTTGAATGCGTTCTAACTGGTTTACTGTTTTTTTCCAAACGCACTGGAACTTTTGTTCGTGTGATAAAATTATCTCATGGGATAGCACATCAGTTGATACTATTTTCCAGTTGATGATATTATATGAAAGTTTTGAAATTTGATCAACAACACGAAACGTATCTTTGCATATCAGTGCATGTATATGTGAAAATCGATGATATTTGTACAATACACTAATACTCGAAAAGACAAGACGTCGACACCTCTCTAACTTTATGATATAATAGACATAAACATAATCTCACATTTAGAATTGAGGAGCGAGTAGCGAGTAATGTTTGTAATTATTGAGTGTTAATGGCTGTTGGTGGTGGTTAGTGGATGATAAGTGTATTTTACCGATATTCGATAGTCAACTAGCTAATATTCTAGCTAGCAGAGATAATAGTCCATCTTCATTATACATAAAAGAATTTTTGACAATCGTAAGTCATAGATCGACGCAAAATCATACAGTACACTTGATTCCATTTTTCAGCTTCCCGATTCTCTAAAACCAGGTACTCAAACAAAATCAAAAAAAGATATTTCTATCCAGTGGTACCATTGATTTCTGTCAATGACAAATATAGATATCTTTTTATTGAAATATCTTCATCACACTGACGAGGATATTTCTAACTTTATAAAAGCAAAAAAAGAGAGTATCTGCATTTGTCACTGATAGAAATCGTGTTTGGTATCCTGAGATGGAAATACCCTTTTATGATTTTGCATCAGTCGATATATTGGGCTATAACACACCATTATATCGGGGACCGTAGCTCCTCACACTAGCCTTTTCTTGCGTCCCAATATATTGAGACGATATCCGAATGCACTAGATACCATGCCCAATATATCTACATAACCCAATAAAAGTGGCACCTATATCTAGATATTTCATTGTAGGATTGCCCAATACAACGCTAAAACATTTAAATATTTTCATGTTTTTTGCATTTTTTGCTTGCGGGCATCCAATGCAATGATTCAGAGCTGATTGATAGGTTAAATTTTTTGGTAAGATAGAACACCTAAAAATCGCATGTACTGAGTCCGCAGAATAAGGTGGCCATATCATGAGTATGGTACGTTCTGATTCGAAATAGTTGGAAATATCTTTACTAGTAGGTGATCGAAGATTGTTATGATAAAGTTTGATACCTAGACTATTAGGTGATGATCTCCCTTTCTCATTTCGTCGATAATTAGCTGTAAGCAATTATTGATATCGTATTAGTGATTGTCAGTCTACCTTTTTCTACATTTATCTTTTTTGTACGAAAACTGGGCCAGTTGTCTTACAAAAGACAGAAAACAGCATTTGCGGTGCCAACTTCCTGCGTCGAATCACAGTTGACGGAGACTCTCCGCTTGCTGTTCTTCTCGTGTTTTATAACTTTCGATCCATTTGCTTATGACGCATCTATAATCGTCTCCTATTACCACACCATGTACTCGTCATGTTCCTTTGTTCGATCTTATCAAAAAGTTTAATCGATCAAATCAGCTCCCAATCATTTAGATGCCATAATCAAGAGTATAAATTTTTTGACTAAAGATGATATTAAAAACTTTTGACAAACGCCTTGACCGAATGTAACTGTGTGCGGATAATCACGGCTATTAGTTTGAATATTTGCTGAAATAAAAACTTGATTAACTCTTTTCTACGAATTTTTATCTGGAAATCTCGGAACTATTGGTATACCCGAAGTATTTTTCTCTACGGCAGTTCTCAGCGTAAAATGTTACATGAGTCACTGTCCTCAGACATCATGTAAGGCTGCATCATTGTTATTGCATAATAGTTACGTCACTATTAAGACATTACTAACACTATAATAGTTACGTCACATCCGCCACTATATAAACTCTCGTTTTCCATTTTCGAAGGAGTTGTTGTACAATTCATTTTCGAAATAGATTACTACGAAAACACGCTTGGACTTATTTATCAATGTAAACCGGGGGGCTATCAAAGCAATGACGATTTTCTGGTATCACGCTCCAAAAAAGCTCCTTGTTAGATGGCAGATAGAATAGAGTTATAATGGGTAACAGGGAACTTCTAAAGAAATTTTTTAAACCAGAGCCGTTTTGAGATACTTAGTAAAAACTGGTACACAGGATAGCTCGTACAAAGTTAACTATAGATATGTGTTTTACACAAAAGAAATCTCGCTATCATCAATTCAATACGTGTTAAAAGAAATTTTTCATAATATAATGATGCTATAAATGATGTGGTTTTACTTTTAAGTAAAGCCATCTGCAGTCAGTTTTGTCAGTCGTTCATAATTGTGTCTTTTAAGTCTTTTATGAACTGCTGACAAAACTGACTGCAGAATACCA
>CAJNOQ010008625.1:0-11016 GCA_905250885.1 Didymodactylos carnosus | reverse complement strand
AAACAGTCTAAGTCAAATGTATGCGTTTTCAGCCATTCGGAATTGCGTTTATCGATACTCAATTGCCATCAGTGTAGGTGTTTTGTTACGACCGGTTACGAATGATTAAGTTGCTAATAATGGTAATAATTTTTCCCTGAAGGAAGGGGTGTTTCTCCACCGAAACCTGAAGGTTTTTCTTAACAATTCGATATTTCTCGACGAGAGCTTCATGTTTCTTCGCGAAGAAATCGATCTTTTCCCACAAGAACCTGCTCTTCTTTGCTAAGGAGTTCGAGATTTCTCCACAAGAACTTCGTCTTTTTTCCGGGGGAGCCTGATCTTGCTCCGCACCAAGGCTAATCGGTTCGCCACAAGAACTTCGTTTTTGATCAAAAAAACTCTGTTTCTTCAGGACACCGATTTGTTCAGGAAAAAACATTCACTTCGAGTCGAGGAACGCCGATTTATCCAACGAAAAGAAATGACGTTCTTGTGGAAAAACACTGATTTATTCAGTAGAAAACATGAAGTTCCCGTGGAGGAACACCCCTTTCTTCAGGAAAAAACATGAACTGCTCGTGCAGAAAGGCCGGTATATTCAGGGACAGAACATGGCGATCTTGTCGAAAAACACCGATTTCTTCTGGAAAAAGCATGAGGTTTTCGTGGAGAAACACCACTTTCTTCAGTGAAGAACACGACGCCCTGGTGCAGAAGCACGGATTTCTTCAGGAAAAAGCATGAACTTAAGAGAAACGCCGATTTATTCATGAAAAAACATCAAGTTCTCGTGGAGAAACACCGATTTCTTCAGGAAAGTTCCTGTGGCGAAACGGGGATACCTTGCGGAAAAGACATCAAGTTTTCGAGGAGAAACACCCCTTTCTTCAGGGAAAAACACGAAGTTCCTGCAGAGACACTGATTTGTTGAGGAAAAAACATTCAGTTCGAGTCGAGAAACGCCGATTTATCCACGAAAAGAAATGACGTTCTTGTGGAAAAACACTGATTTATTCAGTAGAAAACATGAAGTTCCCGTGGAGGAACACCCCTTTCTTCGGCCGAAAACACGAAGTTTCCTTGGAAAAACGCCTCTTTCTTCAGGAAAAAACATGAAGTGCTCGTGCAGAAAGGCCGGTATATTCAGGGACAGAACATGACGATCTTGTCGAAAAACACCGATTTCTTCTGGAAAAAGCATGAAGTTTTCGTGGAGAAACACCACTTTCTTCAGTGAAGAACACGACGCCCTGGTGCAGAAGCACGGATTTCTTCAGGGAAAAGCATGAACTTAAGAGAAACGCCGATTTATTCGGAGAAAACGTGAGGTTCTCGTGGGAAAACGCCGATTTCCGTGGGAAACGCCGGCTAGTGATATGCAACTGGACAAGTTTCTAGAAAAAAAGAATTTTTCCATAAATCTGTTGTTTTTTCTTTATCCGCGGAAATTGTGAAGTGTACTAGGCACAGTGGGCATTTTCGTATAGGGCAGGCGGTAGTGTTTGTTTTTTCCGCTTCAAATGATTTGATTTGATGTAAAATAACGTTTTTGATTGTTGTAATGATATCGGAATTACAAATTCGAAATTGAAAAAAAATTGCTTTTTAGCCAAAATGCTGAGGGGGACCTTTGCCATAAACTTTTGAGAAAAATTCTTTTTTTCCAGAAACTTGTCCAGTTGCATATCACTAGACGCAGTTTTTCATGGTGATTCCGAATATGTCCTTACTTCCAGGAAAAAAAATACTTTTTGAGGCGGAAAAGTGCGAAATACTGAAAAATCCCTCACATTTTTGGGGTTTTTGTAAGTTCTGTAACTCGGGATATTTATGATAGTGCGTTTTTGTGCGATCACCATATATAGAACAGAAGTAGACGAACATTTTGATCTATTTTTGATGTTGATACCTGTTAGGGAAAGTCGGGGAAATGCATTTTTGTAAGAACACCTTTTTTATTAGATGGGTGTCTGTAAAGATCATTGTGTCTTCACAAAAATTTAACTTGCTAGCCAAAAAAAATATTATGTCTACAAAGCCAACACCTGGCGATTCCAAAAATGTGTTTTTTGTTTGGAAAAACTTAGAACTTGATGGAGAAAATGCAATTTTAAGTACACACGGGTTAATTCTAATGGTAATTTTGTAATTTAGTTCTCTCAGCTTTGGAAGGAGCTAGAACAAAAATTTTTTACCATTAAAAAGGGAATTGTTTATACGATATATACCACTATTCAAAATAAAAAAATTCGCACCTGCGATTTTTCCAGAATATGTCGCCTAAATGCCCACTGTACTAGGGGAATTTGGCGATGACAGTACAACTTTTAACCCATGAGAATACTAAAACATCACTTCCTTACCTTCCGCTACCTGATTGCACGTCTCCTTGTCTACACTTTTTTCGAGTTTATTTGGATCTGATAAGCTTATATTGTTGGTCAAATGTTTAACACTAGTAAAAAGGTTTGTAACTTTATAATTTTTCATTTTGAAAGTTTCAATTTCGCGTTTAACATTACGTGTTATAGAAAGTACGTCTTCACTATCAATCGAATAACGGTGCATTAAAGCAGCTGGAGTTTCACTTACTGCTGATGGGATTGTCGAACAAAGAAGAGTTAGCAGAAAAAAAGCGGATAGAGAAAGCATTTTTGGAAATAAAAAATTAAAGTTTGGCTAATCAAAGAAAGTATCTAAATAAGAGAGAAGCAATAATGAGCGCCATTATAATTATACAGTCACATCTTTGTTACCAGCACATTTCGATTTGACAAGGAGAGACTTTAAAAATACAATAATCTAAATCATAGGTCATGAGAAAAAGTGTTCACAGGATCTGACCGCAGAAAGTAGCAGAGGAGATTTGAGAATTTTTTTAAGTCAGTCGCATTCTACGTCTAAAAACTTATTTTATTTAGAGCATTTTTCTCGAAGAAATAGTCAAAGGACGATATGCGGCAATACTGTGTCTCAGATAGAGATTCCTCGGAGAGTCGTATGCTGAGAACGTAACTATCTCTGTAAAAACTGTGCTGGAGGAGGAGAAAACACTTTTTTTGGGAGTTAAATGGCATTTCTTCCGTCTAAAACTATCCCTTCTCTTGTGCACACAATGTAGTGGAAAGTCCTAAACGGGGTCGTACTAACTCCCATCTCATATATTTCTGAGTTGCAGGGGACAAGGGGAAACAGTCTCGTACTGAACGGAATGAACTCTGCTCTCTTTTCATCTATTACTGAATTCAAGAGACCACCTAGGCACGTTCGGGGACAAGTTTTTATTACGTATAGGACACGAAAAACGTGTATGGTCAAATTCAGGACACAAGATGCCCGACCAAGACAAATTTTTCAGTTTATCAAAGCTTTCTCACTCAATTAAACCTCAACACAAAGGTCAAATTTGGAATCAGTGTCAAAAACTGCATCAATGATGTGCCATTTATCGCTTTAGGCGAAACCTAATTTTCACGTTTTCTCCGAACGTTCAAACCCGGTTTCGAGTTTCAAGCGATTTCCGCGCTTAGAAGCAAATTTTTGAAACACAGAAGACTTTCTTTCCTGATTTTCGAGTATGTGCTTTCAGAACAAGGCATTTTAAAAGAAATTCCGTAACCGTCTGCGGTCCATCAACGTTTTAGGACCCCGGCCCGGGCAATGGGCCATTAAAAAACAACTAATCTAATGTGATGCCAATCCCTCTTTTGGTGATTCTAAAAGAGCATACTCAAAAACCAGGAAATAAAGCCTTCTGGGTTTCAAATATTCGCTTCTAAGCGCGGAAATCGCTTGAAACTCGAAACCGGGTTTGAACGTTCGGAGAAAACATGAAAATTAAACATCGTCCAAAAGCGGTAAACGACACATCATTCGATGCAGTTTTTGACTCTGGCTTCAAATATCACATTTGTTTTGTGATTTCATGATTTTTTGGTTGAGGGAACATCGAAACACTGAAAAACCGCGGTTGGTCGCCTATTTTGTTTCCTACATTGGACAACCGCGGGAAACTTTTTACTCAAATTGTTTTCACCAGTTTTGTACAAAATTAAATTGTCTACAAGACACTAGATAGTAGATTGTCCCGCCGATCTTCTATCAAGTCGAAAGGGCGTCATGAACTTAGAAAACCCGTTTTGGAAAACCTTCAATTTCAAATGATCGTTTTTAAAAATCATCAAATGAGCCATAAATTTCGAAAGACATACGTTTCGATGCAGTTTGATCTGTTCTTTCAAATGAAACGTCGCTCGAGCACAACAGATATAAAATGCCGCATTTATAGGCGAAATACTTTTAGGACTGTCTTTTCCGGCGTCTCTCAGCCTGGTCACTTTGAAATGCGTATAACTGGGTCAAAATAAGTGCAAACTCACTCAAAAATTTTTCGTAACTCCAGATTTACTTGTAAATTCCAAATATGTAAAAATATCAGTAGGTTAATTTTTGGCGTCAAACGGTCCTCTTGCTTGTTTCTCGGTTGACTGGCGAAACCTCTCTTAAGAAAAAAACGCCACAGAAAAGAAAAGAACAGAAAATATGCTATCAATGCACGTTCACGAAAATTAGGTAACGCAAGAAGACCGAAAATGAAAAATGACGTAACTTATGTAAACTGTGCGCAATCGGTGCACAGCGAACTTATGATAATTAATTGCATAATTTTCGTAAAATTGACTTATAATGTTTAAAGTGGTTTCCGTATAAATTAAAACGGCGTTTTTTCTGTGAGATGTGAAAGTAATCTAAAAGCAGTAGACAACGAGCGAAAGAGCAAGAAAAAGTGAGTAACGCGAAGGCTACAAAATGCGCTTCATCAAAACAGCATGGTTTACACATATAAAATGTTATACATTTTCACTGGTTCCTGATTTAATATCAAAAGTCACTCGGGAAAAGCCCATATGTACGTGCAGCAACATCAAGTAAAAGTCTTTCTTAGACGTCGATAACAAATTTATTATTACGAATCGTAAAGTAGTTTTCTGATATCGATCATATTGTTCTACAATAGGACACCCTAAAGATTTTCCATCACCCTGTACGTTATCAAGCAACTAAGTTTTTTAAGGGATACAGTTTTCATTACACTCGACATCAGTGAACCAATATCCGCTAGGTTGTGGGAGAACTAAAAAACTGCCTATTTATAGCCCTGCCAGTTGGATTTAATTCAAAACTGAAGTCTGCTTCAGCTTTCTATCTTGGTACTTCTTTTAAGTGCTAACTGCTTCCTCCTGATATGGTTTATGAATAAAACTACTACAGAATTTAGGTTCCACCAACACTATACCTTTTTCCTTCCTCTCTTTTTCTCATCTCATTGACAGCTACTCGAGTTGTGTCATTATTGACACAGTATACGAAAAACTCAATTTTCTTCTTTTTCCACTTTCTCCAGACCCGATCGTTTATGACGTACAGTTGAAAATCGCCTACCCTATATTGAGTAGGATTTTTCAACAGTATTCCACGTTGTGCTAGCGACACCATTTACAAGCAAGACAAATAGAAAGAGAAATAGTTGAAAAACAATGATCGCATGATACCAAAACTATCGCTTTTAATCCCTCTCTCTCTCTCGTATACACGAAGGTAGCTATACATTGAAGCCTGAGTAATTTTTGTGATTATTATTATTTTTCATCTTCTTTGATTTTCGAGTGCTGGCCTTGTATGTACACTAAAGAACGAAAGAGATGTACTGTGTGTATCTCGATCAGTGGCACTGAAGAATAACAACAACAGAAAAATACTTTGTCAATAGAAAAATAAAATGTGATTCGATGAGATGTTGTTAAAAAAACTGGTGTCGTAGCAGAAGAAAGAAAAAAATGGAACGATCCTGGGGAAGTGAAGACAAAAGAGAAATCTTTGTCTCTCTCTCTGTTGTTACACGATGGTACTTACTGTAGTCTAAGACATCAAAGACTAAACACTTCATGACATTGAAAAGAAAATGTACTGTATTTTTAGTGGTTGCTAACGTACAGGAAAGAAGGAAAGAGATGCAGCCTTACTAGCATCTTTGTCAATGTCATCTGAGGATCAACAGACAAACAAATAATAATTTGTGAGGAAAAGAGAAGATCATGATAGAGTAACAGAATAACGAGACAATGTTTTGTAAATTTGAACTTCGCCGAAAAATAAAAATAAAAAATACCCGTTCACACTTTGTATAAAAATGAAAAGAAGCAAGAATATTAAACAAAACCCCTATGTACCATGCACAAAACAGACCAAAATTTCAAAGTGATAAAAGAGGGTTGGAGGAGCTATGAATATTGACATACCATGGCGGATATTGGCACTCACAGTGTCTGTATAATGAGAGGTGACGCGAAATAAGAGTAGTATCAGATTTAGACAGCTTATCTATGCTGACCAGCTGCGTCAAGAATTTTTGACTGTCTGCCTGACCTTTTCCCTATGGGATCTCCCTTTCGACTTAGTGTCATAACTACATATAGGAAAAGCGCTACGAAGCTGCCCCAATAACATTGTCGTTACCTCACACCGTCATGGGTGAAAGTTCTCCTTGCTTTACAAGTTCATCGGTAGTCGTGGTGTGGGAGAGCTAGGGTCTTAGGTTGGTAGCTCAGTGACATACCATTAGTATGACTGTCCCTTGTGACGGCTTTTTCTGACCGGTAGTCTTCAAAACAAACTGAAACCCTGAGATAGAGAGAGAGAAAGGACCTGCATTGCCTTTTTTTCCGTACACCTCGCGCAAAAACCTTTTAGAAACCGTTGTCGACATTATGTGCACAGATTTTCGTTTTAAGAAGGTCACTTCCTCCTCATTATGTCTAAGTAGATGAGAGGTCGGTGGAACGACTTCAATCAAAAACTGAAATGGCAAGGAGAGGAGGGTCACTAAGCTTACTGTACCATTATTATCTCCACCGTAAAATTTTTTTTAGCGAAAAAGATAATAACGTCTCCTTGAAGCTCGAGGCACTAAACACAAAGTATCACAAAACAGTGAGATTATCATTCCTGAAAAGTTTTTTCCTGACTATATGACAAGTTTCTAAGATGAAGATGCAAAAGAAAAAACACCACACACACATTTTGAGAAAAAATTCTCCGCATTTCGTTTCACGTACGCAATGAGGCTACATGCTCGAAGTGCTGTGAGATCGCTCCAGAGCCTCCCAGCTCCCATAATTAGCTGTACCACCTTCGTGTTGTTCGTCACTAGAGGAGGAATTTTTCAATTGATGCTGAGTTTCTTCATGACAATATTCTTTCACCGTTACAGTACCGTCGTCATTGAAGACAGTTAAACGACCATGAGCCGGCGAAGAAGAAAGTTCGGCTTCATCATCATCGGGGTCATCTTCTGAAGATTGGTTGTGGTATCGTTCGTCGCCAAAAACATTCAATTCTTCTATTCCACGCGAAATAACATCGGTGCTTTCTCGTCCGAAATGTTTAGCTCCTCCTTCCTTTCTTCCTTTTTTGGTTTTCGTGTTATCACCAGATCCCTGTTGCTGACCTAAAAAACAGGAAATAGTGAGCACAATATTAGAACGTGAGAAAGTAGGCACGTAGAACGTTAAAAACGCGAGATTTCAATTTTAACTTCATTATCGCTCAAAGAAAAGTGTCTTAATGGGACAGCTCGTAATGTTGAGTCGCCTTTCAGAATTTTTGGAACCATAGAACCTCTTTTTAGAAAATTTTTTGTTGACGAAAACTTATTCACTAGAACTTCTCTGTTGGAAAGTGCTGAAACCCTGCCTCACTTAAGTTATAGACATCTTTTAGAATCTTCGTCCTTTAACATTTCCTAATCTCTTATGATCTTCTTATTCCTGAATTCTAAATATCAATTAAGATTACTTACCTTCGTCCGGTTCTGACAGCACCACGTTTTGTGTCAAACTTTCGAATATGAATGGTCTTTGTCGGTTGTGTGAATCTTTTGACACCTTCTTACACACGCCATGTAATAATGTGCTTATATCTTTACCTATTTTGCCGATTTTTTCGAGCAGACGACCTGTGAAACTTGAATGGCGCTTATGCGCTTCGGCATCTGATGCTGTCTGTCCAGGTGAACTTGCGAACGCCACTAGATAACCGGCATCACCTTTTCCCTAAATGTGCATTTGGAAAAAAACGAAATTAGCGTAAAAGTAGCTTACCGGTGTCACACAACTTACGTATGGAATACGCTGAACCGGAGGTAGCACATGTGTTGCATAGTCGCTTGAACAGGTATCAAGCAGAAATATAACGTTGTAGCTGGTTCTGGCTTTCATTGCTATTAAAGTAGCTTGAACGTTGACACAGTATTTGTCGGGAGTTTGCTTTTGGGAACAATAATAATGATCGATTGGTTGTAAGAAATTTTGATCCTAGTGACACAAAATAATAATTTAGAGTGTTATTGGAAATGAGGGAAAAATGAGATTTAAGTATACGTACTCCCCATTGCACACCATGGCCACAATAGTAGAACACAACCAAATCATTCTTTTCAATTTTTGAAATGAAATAATCGATTTCGCCTTTCATTTTGTCAGCTGTCAAGTTGTGGCGTTCGGTCACACAAAATTTATGCTTTTCTTCTAATTTTTCTCTGATGGCTTTGGCATTGTCGACTGGAGCTCTAAGTTCATATCCTCGTGGACACATCAGATAGTCCTTATTGCCGATAACTAATGCAAACTTTCTGTGATAAGTGATGGTTTCGTGGGGATTATCTGCATGTGCGGCAGTTTTCTGCCGACTTGGAGAAACGGATCTCTGACGGTGTTCTTTAGTTTCCCACGGATCTGCGGATTTTGGTCTTCTGTGGGAACGTTGATATACTGGGTGAGGCCTGATATATGTTGGTTGCTGTGGGATCGGTGTTTGAATATATCGGATAAATGATGATGGGTGCGGGGCAGGTGGTGGATGGTGTCTGACATATACTGGTTGCGGTGCGATCCATATAGACGATTGACTATGCGAGGGTTGATATCCAGACGGGATAAATGTTTGGCTATGCGAAGGGTAATATCCAGACGGGATAAATGTTTGGCTATGCGAGGGTTGATATCCAGACGGGATAAATGTTTGGCTATGCGAAGGGTAATATCCAGACGGGATAAATGTTTGGCTATGCGAAGGGTAATATCCAGACGGGGACAAAGATGGTTCAGGAAACATGATAAAGTCTACTTGTTTTGAAACTAAATTGCAAAAAAAGTGTAAGAAACACGATGTAAACGTTCCTTTTTGAAAATATTAACATGAACTCACCACAGTCGTGTCGGATGCTTGTGCTTGTCTTCTTGTAAGGTAGAAGTACGAGGAGATGAAAGGGGTGTTTTTGATAAAGAAAAATGAAGCGAGACGTGAACAAAAACTTTCAATATATATTCCCACGTTCAAAAAGGAAATTTCCAGCGCGAAGGACTGACAGACGAAAGATGCAGAAAGTCCGTCGGAGTCAACAGCTGCATTTATTCTACTAAACGCAATTACTGTGGATAAATGCTCGAAAGTAACTAAGCTTACATCTTTATTGTCTATCGTCTAGAATTTCATCATAGCCCTCAGATGATGTCATTGAGAGATTCACGCTGTTGTTTCCTAATATGACAGAGTTTTACTGTTCTTTTACTCCTTTTTGTTGATCCATTTTCGTTCTTCGATCAGTAATGATGACTAAGAGAGATTACTTCTCTCTCTCTCTCTCTGCCCGTGTTTCTCTCTTAGTCATCATTACTGATCGAAGAACGAAAATGGATCAACAAAAAGGAGTAAAAGAACAGTAAAACTCTGTCATATTAGGAAACAACAGCGTGAATCTCTCAATCAAAACATTAGTCGGTTATGAATTTTCTTTTCGAACGTTGGAGTATATATTGAAAGTTCTTGTTCACGTCTCGCTTCATTTTTTTCCATCAAAAACACCGCTTTCATTTCCACGTACTTCTACCTTACAACAAGACAAGCACAAGCATCCGAGACTGCTTTGGTGAGTTCATGTTAATAGTTGAATGACTCTTCCTGAAGCCTGACTGAAAGACAGACAGCAACTTATTCTTCTGTAAGTATTCATATAATCGTTTATACACTACTCTCTCAAGTACTTTCGATAGTGAGGGCAGTGTGTAATAGGATGATAGCTGTCTGGTGATGTATGATCTCCACTTTTGAATAAAGCATTCTGGAAAGATAGATTCATGTAGCGATATTCTACAAATATGTGCAATATCCTCGCTAATAATTATAGCGGATTCACGAAGAAGACGATTTGTTACTCCAGGAGCTGCTGCTTTATTCACATCCAGTTTAGATAAAACTTTCTCAATGTCTGATCCTGTAACGTTAAAAACATCTAATTTCGAGCTAGTTAATGGCAAAGTATCCAGTGGAATGTCTGTATTATACTGATTAGCAGGCATCGTACAAATAGACACAAAGTGATCGTTTAGAATGTTAGCTTTTTCCCTATTATCGTAAACTAACTGCTGATTAAAATTTTTCAAGACGGGTATAGAATATGAATTTCCCTTACGTACACTATGTTTTAATAAATTCCACCAGTATTTACTTGCGCAGCTTACATGATTTATACGATCGATCAATGTGATCTTTCTTTGCTTTCAGACATGCTTGATCAAATTGTTTTTGTGCATTTTTATAACGCTGTATTGTTTGTATAGATGCGTTTTTCTTATATAAACAATAAAATTTATTTTTCTTCTTATAGAGATCACGCAGTGAATTCGTGAACCAAGGTTGATCCCTGGCGTTTATTTTTATTTCTTTATGAGGAATACATTGATCAGCTGTTCTTTGAATTCAACCCAATAGAATCTGGCATTTTGTATCAACGTCAGCACGAAAAAAGCATGATGCGCGTCTGTTGAGTTCGTTTGTAAGAGAGAAACGATAATAGTTCCAGTCTACTCTCTAAAAAAAATCCGTAGCTTACAAAACGAATATCGGTTTTGGCATTTGCTCCTAATAGAAACCGATATCCGTATCGTACAGTCCTGCATAACCGTTTCGCAGAATACG
>CAJNOQ010008624.1:0-11016 GCA_905250885.1 Didymodactylos carnosus | reverse complement strand
TTTAAACGTGATATTCGTCATCAGGAGCTCAAGTTGTACTAGTCCTGTTACTCTCGAACAATCCGGATAAAGTCGGTGTAAATCTGGTACGCTCTCGAAAGAATCACCCACTGGCGAATGTAGATTAGGAGACTCTCTTCGCAAAAAGTGACTAAAAAAGAACGGCTGCTTCTTTCACATAAGTTAAGACTCCTTTAGCAAAAGGATTCTGATATTATTTTGGGAAAAAAGACAAAGCGTGCTCATATACTCACATGTGAAAGAGCAATCGTAGCAAAATCGTTTTAGAGAAAACAACACGTAATGTGCAGTGTGAAAAATTAAGCACAAGTCAAAAGCTGTTTAATAAAGGGTGTGGACATTCGCCAGTATTTTAGGAGTATTGGCGAATGTCTAGGCGATATTCACCTATCGCCAATATGGCGAATGTCTATTGGCGAGCCAAGTGGCGAAATGCAACTTTATCATCACTACTGCTCAAATCCTTTTCAAACAGGAAAATAAACATGGCACTTAAAGGGACTAAGTGATGCTTAAAGTGACTGCCACTTATAAGTGTGTGCAACCTTGTGGAAGGTCGTTTCCCCCTTGCATTTTATGCACTAAAAATGCTAATAATTTTACGCTCTGCCAGTAGCGGCGTGCGAGTAATCAATTTGATTCTTTTATAACTTTGCTCTCTCTCTCTCTCTTTCCTTTCTGAGGTTTAAAATCAATCTTTTGAATGTGATACAAATGTACTAGATGAAAAACTGGTATGAATCTGACATAATTTCGAGGTATACAGATTGTTTATTTGTTTTATCTTTTTTTCAGATGTATGATGCTGTTAATTTATTTGATATTGCTGGTCGTACACTATTGAAATTTGCACGAAATATATTAGTTAAAATATTTACGACGGATGAGCTTAAAACACGAAAACTTCGGGGAAATGCAAAATTGAGAAAATTAGATGATGTACAGTTACGAGGGACCATCGCCAACCGCCCAACTCCAATTTGAACGATCGTTTGCCGATAGATACTATATAGTGTCCTAGTGATAACCCTAAAAGGATTTGGAAGTATAGCTTTTATTCTAAAACTTAAGGATTTTTCCATTTTCCCGACTAGAGTTTGGATCGTATTTTACAAAATTCATAACTACGTTAAATCGTGACCGAATCGTCTATACGAACTTGATAAAGGTCATAATCCGCACGAATATAAGTTCTTTATACGTCTCTAAATAGTTAATTGTATAAGATTCGATGTCTAGGCGGCTTGTCCACGTAACTCCGCTGGCAGAGATGTCATAGCGTCCCCTTTTTTGCTCATTTTGTTTTGAGCATAGCTCCGTTACAAAACGTTCTAGAGAGCTCGGAAACATCTCAAATTGAAGAAAAAATTGTTTTAAAGATTTTGAGATGCATCCGCTCCCTGGAAAATGTTCTCTTTTAGAATCTACATTCAAAACGGTGAGACCTACTTTTTACGGAAAAATCCAGAACTTACTTATGGCAAATTTGCTGCCAGAATTCGTTTACCCTGCGGTAAAGGTATATGGCCTGCATTCTGGTTACTTGGCAATGCATGGGATAAATACAAATATTACTGGCCGACAGTTGGTGGAATTGATATTGTAGAAATGATTGGTGGCAAGGTATGGGGTGTTGAGCAGGATTCAATTGCTTATGGGCATGCACATTGAAACAATGAATCAAATACAATGTCGCCATTGAATCATGTATCACAAGGAGTCGGATGGAGTACCCCTGATGGTTCGAAACTAAACGATAATTATTTAGTCTACTCGTGTGAATGGAACATAACTACCATTTCTATTGGCATCAACGAGTTTACCTATTTCAATTACTCGACAACAAACATTCCAGATTCAATAAACCCTGTTGATGCTTGGCACGGAAAATGGCCATTCTATATTATTCTAAATATTGCTATCCGGGGTAGTTGGCCGGGTAATCCCGATTCAACAACGGTTTGGCCTCAGTACATGGATGTAGATTGGGTTCGTGTTTATCAGTTAGTTTAGAACATCAACAACTAGCTAACCATAACCAAGACGCTACTGCACATTGTTTCTTCGAGATTTGCATCTGATCAGTTTTTCTTTTGTTACAGTCAGTGCCATGTTACTTTTCAATTCAAGAAATGTTTTTGATCACGACATTTTTCTGGACATCACAGCAACCGTATGTCATTTAGTTGGCGTCTTTCGCTTGATTAGTTAAATAAATAATTAAAACTTAGTTTTTAATAAAATATTGTTCCCCCTGTAGCTTCGGTAGGATTAGCTACTGGTTATAAACGACAGAGAACAAGTCCCGTAAGTCCACTGAGTGCAGTACCTTCTAGAATTCAGTTTGCAATTTTAAGCTTCGAAATCGGATGTGTTCTCATCAGGGCTGGCCTTTTAATGACCGACGAAGATTTGTATAAATACATTGTTGGTTTAAAGATAATAAATAAATCATTTTTATTGACAAGAAAACAACGATAAATTGCAAGTGCAATACATGGATGTAGACTTGGTTTGTGTTTGTCACTTTAGAATATCAACAACTAGCTAATCATAACCAAGATGCTACTGCACATTGGTTTTTTAACATTTCCATCTGATCAGTATTTTTTTTGTTACAGTCAGTGTCATGTTACTTTCCAGTTCAAGAAATGTTTTTGATCACGACACTTTTCTGATAAAAGAAGATGACATTATAGTAACCGTATGTCATTTAGTTGACGTCTTTCGCTTGATTAATTAAATAAATAATTAAAACTTAGATTGTAATAAAACTGCTCAGCGTCGACGCTGGGGATTAAGGTGCTGGAAATGCAGCACTTGAGCGCATTTTGTTTTCTCGATATTTATACAAGGATCGATAGAGCTCGTTGAACTGAATCAGAATATGTGCGTTTTAGCCTTCCAACAAAGTTTTTGAGAGTCAAAAACTTAAAAAAACTGAAAATTTAAGTTTTTAGAAACGACCTACATTTTAGATACTGAGCGTTAATCTCAAACCCGGTACGTTTGAGAGCTTTAGAAGTTTTTTATTCCAATTCTACATGAAAAACTGCGTCTAAAAAATAGTTTCGATGTCATACAAACATCGTATGATCATTAGAAATTCAGATTTTTCGCCGATAGTGGAATACCTCATCGGTGGTTTCCTTATATCTGGAATCAGCATCAAAAACTGAAACGCACATCAGTCAATTCAGCTTTTGATGCTGATCCAAATATGAGATTGGTTTTGCAAAACGATGGAAGTTTGATAGTGAAAACTGCAAAACATGAGTGCATTTCCTTGGTATTTGCTTCCTGTTTCAAAAAAATGAGTTTTCTCAACAACGAAACGATATTATTCAAAACCCATCCGTAACTTTTTTCATACTGTTATGACGAATGTAACTATGCAAAAATACTGGCTTCATCTGTTTTAAAAAGCATTGAATCGTTTGGCAACCACCGATGAGGTATTCCACTATCGGCGAAAAATCTGAATTTCTAATGATCATACGACGTTTGCATGACATCGAAACTATTTTTTAGACGCAGTTTTTCATGTAGAATTGGAATAAAAAACTTCCACGTACTGGGTTTGAGATTAACGGTAGTATTTAAAATGTAGGCCGTTTCCAAAAACTTACATTTTCAGTTTTTTTAAGTTTTCGACTCTCAAAAACTTTGTTGGAAGGCTAAAACGCACATATTCTGATTCAGTTCAACGAGCTCTATCGATCCTTGTATAAATATCGAGAAAACAAAATGTGCTCAAGTTTTGAATTTCCGGCACCTATATGATATAGGTGCCGGATATATAGGCTATATCCTTCTGGAAATACAAAACACCTGAATATTCTTTGAATAACTTTCAACAGGAAAGAGACTAAGGTCTGCAGTTTTTTTTCGACCAATAGCCAGCACGTAGACACTCCTCTAAAGAGGATCTTTGTGATCTTGTTTTAGTTGAAAGTATATGCACTAGTATTCAGTAATTCTATTACGAATGATAGATAACGACTTAAATTACAGCAGTCACAAGACAAGTACCAACAGCAAGCGAGGAAATCCAAAAAAGATGCACTAAGCATTTTATTATTCTCTAGATAACTGAGGTATCTGTTACTTTTAAACAAGGGGTTACATTTAATCGAGTTGCAATACCGTTTGTATCAATGGTGTTAGCTGATTATTATCCACTTGATTTCGTAGACACAAATTCACTTCATTTGTTACTTTTTGAATATGTAAACACCGACTAATCAACCTGCTAAATTGAATAATGGCTTGTGTTTCACCAAATGTGTATTCCATGTACTGCCACAGCAGTTTTATATAAAAATTTTGTGTCGAATAAATTTGATATATATTTTCTATCGCATGTGTTTCTATCTGATTAATAGTTGTTAATAAACTTGTACTAAATATGAGAACGATCAACATGAGTTTAATAATTACCAAATCATGTTGATATGACACTAAAGATTGAATATTTTGTTTCATTTCTCGATACAAATCGTCACCATGTACAGAAATCATAAACTGACTATGTTCACGCGTTGCTGAGACACCAGTGAAATGTTCGATGATAATCAAATTCAGTCGCATTAATACATGAGAATTGCATTTTGACAAGTTAACTAGAAAATTAAATTTTAGAATAAAATTAGACAGCAGAAAGAAACACCCATATAACCTAGGAAATAGGCCAGTCCGTTCTACTTTTTAATCTGAAATAGTTCCACAAGTAGCAGAAAACTATTTTTATTAAGTTCTAATCACTTTTTGATCATTTCAGTTTTTATCCTCCGCATGATTCAACACTCGAGTATTGGATCATGTGGAAGATAAAAACTAAAATGATCAGAAATTGATTAACGGTCATTCCACGCGTACTAGCCCAAAACCGTAAGTTCGTTACGTTTTCGTGAAAGTTATAGCTCTTCAGCCGAGCAACGTACACAGTTGGGGAACGCCTTATTTTGTAGTTTAAAGATTTTTCTTTCAAAGGGTAATTAAGTAAAGTCTAGCTCTATCCTAAGGACCCACTCCCAATTCTTGCCAATAAGACCATTTTGTATGAAAGTGGTGTATAGCAAAAACATTATATTATTTAGAGCTGACCAAAAGTTCTGACAACATGAAATAAAAATATAAAGATAAGGAAATATTTTTAATTTAATTTTATCAAATGTTCAGAATAGTTTCGATGATTATTTATATCAAATTCAATCCTTTCTAACAAGTAATTTTTTTTGAACTCTTTTTCTAAAAAATGTTTAGCTACCTTGGAAACCACATGAGTACATCACATTTCATTTGTTTTAAAATTTAGCGATCTTTTGTTCGATCATATCAGTTGTGTTGTAGCACTACTAGTGATAAGATATGGATTCATTTTAGATAGGTTAGTCATAAGTCATCTGACGCTATCTGGCATATTGAAGATGAGTCGTTAAAGACTATTTGTTCATGGAGACAGATTTGAAGTAAACCTTTGTTTCGTATATTTATTAAATCAAATGGTCTTGAGCGGCTGTAGATAAAGGCAGGATTACTAGTATTATATTGAAAATCGTCTGAAGCCTTTTGTTAATGTAATACGAAAACAAATAGAGACGTCAAGTTCAAAATATACAAAATTGCTTGACGGTCATCGCTGACTTCATCTCATCTGATGTTATTTATTACTTGACAGAAGAAGGCCTCAATATAACGTCTCATCCACCATACCTAATACTACATAATATTTGGTTAAATAATTCTATCAAACGAAGTTTAACTAATTAAATAACTGAAATGTGATGTGCTCATGTGATTTTTCAAGTAGCTAAACATTTTTTTTAGAAAAAGAGTTCAAAAAAACTTTTAATAAATTATTAGAAAGGATTGAACTTGATATAAATAATCATCGAAACTATTCTGAACATTTGATAAAATTAAATTAAAAATATCTCCTTATCTTTATATTTTTATTTAATGTTGCCAGAAGTTTTGGTCAGCCCTAAGTACTTAAACTAATCAACTGGTAGACTGTGCTTAATTATCATTTGAAAGAAAAATCTTTAAGTTACAAAATAAGACATTCCCAGTTCTATACATTGCTCGGCTAAAGAGCTATTTATCTCACAAAACGTCACGGACTTACGTAAAAGTGAAATTATGTGGAATGGATCGTTAGTAAAAATAGTTTTCTTGTATTTTTGGAATTATTTCAGATGAAAAAGTCGAAGAGACCGGTCTATTTCCTCGCTTATACGGGTCCTCCTTTCTATTCACAATTATCATTAAATAATGATATTCATGAACATTTTCTTGACACTCAAGGTCACACCTTGATCATTTATACTAAGCGATTGAAACTCGGGAATATGTCTGAAGTATGATAAGAGTTGAACAATCCATACACTCTTCTTATTCACAAATTCATTAACTGTTGTCAAAAGAGAAATTCGAGTCGATATAGGTTTCGCTTTTTGATCGTATAAAATGAGGACATTATTTAAACGACACCAATCATCTTGTGTTAAACTGGATTTATCATTCGATAATAAATTGAGTGGAGAAATCTATATGAGAAAGAAATATACTAGATTTTCTAATATTTAATAAAAATAAAATATACTAACAGTTTGTTTGTGTATTACAGTTTCTTTTAATAGTCGATTATTTGACATTAAACATTTTTTTATGTGTTTTTCTTTATCGGTGCGAATCCATTCTTTTCTCATTCCAACATCAAAACATTTTTGTAAACGACAATAAGTACATTGTCGACGAGTATTCACGTTCATTTCACAATAACCAGATAAATGACATTTTAAATCAGGCTGAAAATAACATTTTAAATTAGACACAAAATATTATAATTAGTAGATTAGTTTGAAAATGTAATTATAGAGAAACTGTTTTCTACTATATGTACCCCTCTGTAAATCGCTTACATATCGAGATGGGAAAAAATAAACCGTGAATTTTATTTTTGATGCACCTTTTTTACTATATGAGCTAGAGAACGAACTCAAACGTCCATAGAAAGAGCAGATAGTTTTGAACATCACTATATAAAATAATTAATACAAAAGATCGCTCACGTTTTATAAATATGAAAATTTTTTGTCGTCTTAAAGTGTTATGGTTCTAGCTCATCAAAAACGACATTATACGTTTGAAAATCGAACCCTATTCTTTATCGGTCATAGTTGTAGGCTTCAAAACGCAATGAATTAACTGTCTGATAGTGATATGACTTCCACTACAAAGACTCGTTGATTGGAGCTAATATATCTATAAACCCCCGTTTTTTTCACCATCCGTTAACTGAGATCAAAATTGAAAACTGAATTTGTTTAAGAGTATTCCTCGCCCTCTTTTTGTCAAAATTTGAATTTCCGAGTTAGACGTTAAGTATCCTCTACATAATGAGACGCCTCTAACGAGGGAACCTCCCCAGGTTGTAAATCGCTTTCGGGATAAAACCTAGTGGATCAGAGCTAATCAAGAGTGCTGATTCCGAATATAAAAATCATTTTAGCCGATCGATCTTCAGGGACCGGATTTCTAGAAAACCAGTTTTCAAAACTCCTAAAAAATAACCCAAACCTTTGTTAATAAGGCAGGATTGTAGCCCGCATATTTCTGATTAAAATGAGACCTCTCCGAGCTCTACATGGTCTTTCTTTGCAAAGTTGTAGAATTTACGAGAAAAGCCCTAAATTAATTTCTTCTTATTTCTGTAGCTTTAAGCTGACAATGATCATTTAGGGCTTTTCTTGCAAAGTCGAAAGCAATTTGCAATCTGGTGAGGTTCCCTCGTAAGCTCTTTATGATGTTTCCTTTCCGAGTTATGCATTTTTTGCGTTGAGTTTGTGTTTAATGAAACATTTGGGATTTGATGTTACTAACCTCAAACAGTTTGGGTCTGAGTTTGTCACCAAACCCAATGGAAGTCTTATTAATCAATTACCTCTAAACCCAAACTATTTGAGCTTACATACCTCAAATACCAAATGCTTCACCAAACACAAACATTCGGGCTTGGTGCGTATCGGTGCGTCTTAAAAAATATATAACTCGGAAAAGAAATGTCATAAAGAATTGAGAGGCGTCTCATTATATCGCAAATACTTAACTAATAAGCGAATTACGTCTATCTCGAAATCGAAATTTTATCAAAAAAAGGGCGAGGAATACTCTTAAAGCCGCCCCGCCCCCTGCTAGAAACACAATTTTTTTATAAGTCGATATTGAGCTAAACACATCATTAGATAAACCATGCTGTCTGCTATCAGGATCCATACCTATTTGATCTCTATCGAAGAGGTATGAAGGTATTCAGAAAAGTTTTCGGAAAGCTTTAAAAAACTAACTTTTGAAAAATGTCACCTTCTAATAAAAAGCGAATCCAGAAATACGTGCAATGACACCAGGATGCAGAGCAAACATTTCTGATCAAAATGAGACATCGCCCAACTCCGGATGACGTTCTCCTCAAAAGTTATAAGAGTTTCTCTAGAAGCCCTACAATATGCATCACGCTACCGCTAGAGACCTGCACGGGTTAAGAGAACGTAGCCCAAACCCGACCCGACAAGAATTTAACCCGAACCCAATCCGATCCGATAAGTTTTTACTCTTTTGTTTTGTTCTTACGCTTATGTCTTTTTATTTACCTATTTATTTAGCGGAGGGCATCACATTACAGGCGAGTGACCTTTTGCTAATAGTCTGCTAATATTTCAGAAAATTTGAGCGTTATATCTTTCTAAATTCGCAACATCACCTCTAATAAAAGAGAAATGTTATCATTGAAAATTGTGCGGTTTGGAAAAACATCGTTTCCCTTCAAGAAGAAAAGTTCAGTAACAAGCGAATTTAGGAAGATATGACGCTCAAATTTTCTCTAATATCAGCAGGCTAGTAGCGAAAGTACAAAAGATAATTTCCCTTCCCAATTCTGTGTTTTGACTTGGTTATAGAATTATTACTGTTACTACACACAGTGTTCCTTTAGAACAAAAAAAATTCATAACTTTTGAAAGAATTGATATAGGTCCTCCTTTAAGGGTTTTTATCAGCTCATTTTCCTCTATTAACTGGCATAATATCATTAGAAACGGAGTTGTGCATCTGCAAATCTTGCCTCGTTAGTGAATGCAGTTGTTCTAAAATAAGTATTTCAACTAAAAATTCCAATAGAGTTAACTTTTCAACGAGTAATACAAAACTGAAATTATTGTCTATATTTTAAATTGCGTCGTAAAATGTTCAACCCGCACCCGACCCGACAAGATCTTAACCCGAACTCGACCCTAGGGGCGGATCGGGTCGGGTTGCAGGTCTCTAGCTAGCGCTACCGTATCTCGCAAGCGGTGTTCACCTTGACAGCGTTTCGTAGCCCCTAGATTTCTCAGTAAGAAAATGTTGTGAAGAGCTCGGAAAGGTCTTAACGACGAAAACACATGTGACTAGAGACTAATAGAGCTCAATTTTTGGTGTTCGGTCTAGATTTGTGGTTAGAAAAATACCTCTACGCAACTTAATAAGACGTTTTTGGATTTTTGACGCTTACCATTATTTGATATCGAAATTCCGGCTCTATTACTCTCTGTTCACACGTGTTTTCGTCATTTCAAGACGTTCCCGAGCTCTCCACGTTCTTCTGTTACTGCGAAATATTGCAGCTACGAACAGCCCCATTTTGACTTGACACCTCTGATACTCTAAACAAATTCACTTATCCACTTAAGATCAAAGAGAAGAAAAATCGGTTTTACAAAGTTTGAACAGTCCAGTGTAGTAGTTGTTTTTATATGTAATGTTCAAAAGTATCTGCTGTTTCGAAGGGTGTTTGAATTGGCTCTCTAGCATGAATAGTAAGAAAGATATACAAAAAAAAAAGTCATGGCTTATCTTTCCGCAACTCGGTACACAATAGACTGAATGAACTGCTAACCTTTTGCTCAACTGTGTCTGATGGGATTCTGCCGTTATAATGAAACGCTACTATACCGTTGTTCGGTCAAATTACAGCGGAAACTGACTCCTCTCAGAGCCACAGAATATATAAATAGTTTCTATGAAGTTTTATTATACGAGTTGCACACGTGCTCTCACGCTTACCTTGTTTAGCAACGCGTTTCTTCTAAAAAATGCTTTACACGATTCACATGTAATTTGACCAAAATTAAATCCAAATGCGTCCGCACGACATACCATACATTTCCAATGTTTCTTATGCTGTTCAACTCTTATCCCATCCTCTTTTTCCATCTTTTTATTCAATTGTGGGTCAAGTTCTTCAATTTCGTCGATAAACTTTGATATTTCATCATACGCAGAAAGATCTGTCGATGACGTTGAATAATAAGGCGGATATGATTGAGAATGAACTAATTGTTTTTGTTGTTTTGAGTCATAATTATCAATCATAAATTCGTTAAACGGTAAGAGATTTGTTCGATTCATATAGCACTAAAATTCATGTAAACTTAAATAGCGAGATCTACATATATTTTCTTATTTCTCTTGTTCTCTTTCAACGTTTAATCTATCTATTTTCACATTCTCTTTTACATATATATATATATAACATTTATATGAAAATGTCTTAGTCGTCTAAAGTCTGTTCATAGCGTTCAATTGTTAAGATTATAGACTATAGAATAAATCAGAATCTGATCAATTATCAAAAGAATTATACTATTATCAAAATTTTAAAAGGAGGTTATCCGGCAGAATGCTTATAACTTTTTAACGAGGTAGCTAGCGACCTGCGGTTTTCGCCCTTTGAAAGACAAGACCCGGGGACGTAGATGTGTGGAAAATTTGATTGGTCCCACAATCGACCAATCAGGTGAGTGCTTGGTAGACATTTTGAAATCGATATTCTGAAGACATTTCCCACTTGCTTTTAGCTTGTAATATCACCACTCGATAGAGAAATGTTTTCTCTTTCAATCTACACAAGGCCGACCTTCCTAGCTTGTTCCATTCAGGAGCTATAAGCGTTTT
>CAJNOQ010008623.1:0-11017 GCA_905250885.1 Didymodactylos carnosus | reverse complement strand
TGTTCTTTGATTTAATTCTGCTTTGAGAAACTTAAAAGAGCAGATATAAAAAGTAGTAGAAATAAGTGTCTGATGTAACAGATACTGCTTTTTCGTCTCATTTAAAATGAGAAGAAAAGCTTTGTAACATCGTCACATATGTGACTGCCATATAAGTCCATGTCTACTATAAAATACACATAAATTCTTATCTATATCCATAAATTCTTTCACTTTTCAAAATGTTAGACAAGTATATATATGCGTTTATATGAAGCATGTTTTTCTTCGTTACAAATTTATATCGGATAAAATACACGTGAAAAATCCAATGACCATTTGCACTACCTACAGAACGAAAGAACTTCTTGTAGCAATTTTATTCACTGCAAGAAACACATGCTAACACTTCCATCCTTTAACGCAAGATTGATTCTTCTTACTGCAAGATCTTGTTTCTTGCAGTAAAGCTGGTTACTGCAAGAAGTGACAAGAAATCGCGTCGCGACAACGGGAGTTCATAGCGATCGCTTGCGCGACATCGCGTACGCGCCGCGACTAGGGCGCGAGAGTCGACCTGGGAATAAATAATATGACTTTGTCTTTGAAAACAAATTGAAAGAATAAAAAGAAAAAATTTACATTTCAAATAATTGTCACTATCTCTTTCCTTTAAAAAAACTACTAAGCACCCACACATAGTATCTTTCTGATGAAAAATGAACGAATATGCACAACTTTGTGAAACCGGTAAAAACCGGCCGATCCAACTCACTCAACCGGTCCGGTTACAACTCTGGCCTGGCTGCGGCCATTATGAATCAAATACTAGGTTTTCCCAGAGGTCGCCGCTATGCTACCCGAACTGTCAGCCACTTTTCTCGATGAAAACTACAGGTGATCCCTAATTATTCATAAACGATATAAAGTTCGTATACTTTGTAGTAGAAAAAAGCCTATCAACTGATAGTATAGCCATGAACGCCGTTGATCCACCGGTTTACTGAGATGCTACCGAGTATTTCGAATCTTTGACTACCCAGTTACATTTTCTTGTGACTGTTTTATATATCATTTTGTAGCCTGTGAAATTCTCTATCGAATGGTATATCACGTTGCGAAATCCCGAAAAACTTGTTATCAAACGAATAGTTTAAAAAAAACGCGTTTAAAAGATAAACCTTTAATGCGTTGTTTGGTCGTTAAAAACGAAAAAACAAGGCGTTTTTTTGTCAGTTATTTTACAGCAGCAATACTCGTTGTTTTGTTAGTTTTCTAAAATTTAGTTCCCTTAACGTCTATGCACAAAAATTCGCAGAAGAGTCGGTGAATCACAATTTCCAGACTGGTTAGCAATGGTGAATTATTTAACGGCGCAAACTCGATATAATCTTTTTTTTGTGTTCTATTTAATGATGATAAAAGTGTATATAAGTTTCGAGCGCAGAAAACAAAGCCAGTGAATCATAATTTACTATCTTAATGTTTTATTTGTTCTTTTTATTATTAATATTGGTTGCCTGTTTACACTCTTTCATCTCTGCATTAAGGAAACGTCAAGGTTCGTAAGATACATTGACACTAGTGTAGCCACAGTAAAGTTCTAATTTTTTATATTAATTTTATATAAATTATCGGGAAGAAAATACTTGGCTTGCTAACTTCTTCACATCACTTTTTTTCTCCCCATCGGCTGCAGACAGTGGTTGTTGTGATTGTCCTGCTAATGTATTTGTGTCCGATGCAGTTGGGTTATTAACATATCTATCTAACACTTGGTATCCCGGACTGTCTGAATTCGGTGATGCAGTACCCGGATCGTATGTCGCTTGCCAATTTCTCGATGAAGATGTTGGACCAGTGAAACTTGGACGCATTTTGTCTGATATCCAATGACGAGAGTTATGAGCCTGTATAACAGAATGTATTAAATGTCTGACTGAGAAAACGTAGATAACGACAGAGTGCTGTTTGGCAAAAGAAATAATAATTAACGATATAGGATAACACAAAGGATACTGAAAAGAAAAAAGTAATACGAGAAGAGAAAATATATACTGCCAGCGATGATTGACACAATTCTCATTAGTTGCACGCACTCTGTTTTCTTGTTCTAAGCTTTTTTATTTGTTAGTAAAAGAAAGAATACACAAAACATCGAATATCCATGTAATCCAAAACAAGTTCTACGATATACAGTACAGTATGTCAAACGATAAATCCTTACTCCGAACAGATAAAGATAGAGGAAGAGCTATAGAATAATTCAGTGTCTGTGTATGTGTGTTGGTGTCATGTGTGTGTTTTAACCATAGATACTGCTTAAAATTTGATCAATCAATGAGCTGTAGAACAACGTTTAGTGCTCAGTTACAGCCTTTACAATCACTGATAATTTCAAAAATTTTTTTTTTCGTATTCAACAAGAAAAAAGACAAATAGACAGGAACGGTCTATAGTTTCGAAGATTCTTATTAAGAAAACTTGCTCTGCTCTTTGAACATTATTTGTAAGTTTGTGATCTCAATCAGAATTTGTATTCATGTACCGGTTGTGACCTATAGAAATTGTGCAATTTTCTGCAAAAGGCATGGAAGTATTCTTCGTCTTAATTCCGTCCCATGTCAACCCGTGCGGCACTTGTACGCGCACGTCACGCTGTGTACTGTTCGTACGTGTACGTACGCGTATATCATGCGTACAGGTCGTATGCAGCGCACGTATCGCGTATAGGACATACATGACTAATGGAGAGGCTAGTCGATAATTAGAAATTGGAAATGGTGGCCTATTGGTTCTTATTTTAAACAATGAAACTACTTCTATCGTCCTGGTACACCATTGTGTTGTAATAGCTTTACAAATATTTCTATTTCTGCTGTAAATCTAGACGTTTAATATTTGACAAAGAAGTTTTCACAGACGCTCAACAAAAAAATATAACAAAACGAAAGTTTTTTGTCCGAGATAGTGTAAACTTTATTTTAAATAATTACCTTGTTACTGTTCTTTTAAATTTTTGGGGAGGTATGCACATAATTCGAAAAGTCCTCAGTTAATAATCTCATCCCATAGTGCTATTTTCTAGATTAGTTTGAATTAGTGTCGCGCTGACACAGTTTGTTCAAGGTCCAAATTTTTGTAAACACAGCTAAAGCTATAAGTTTCTTCTGGCTTAAACACTAGAAAAGGAAAAACGTCTACTGTTGTAAGTTCATAGTTGAGTACTATTCATTTTTATGTATCAAAAGAAGTCATCATCAAGTGTTGCAGTTGTTGCCATTTCATCGTTATCACTATCATTATCTTTTTGCTTGTTATTATCATCATCCTGCTCTTCATATTTTTGTTTTTTTGTTAATATTTCTGAACTTGTGTCTGCAGTAGTATTACATAAACCTTTTAACAAAATTAGATTCTTTTTCAAAAACATTAATTTATTTAATTTTGATGTACTTAATGATGTTCGTTTATCAGTTATTGTATTACCACTGTGTGAAAAAAGACGCTCCACAGATGTGTTTGTTGCTGGAATAATAAGAATATCATGAGCAATTGAAACAATTGTTGGGAATGATTTTTCATATTTTAACCAAAAATCAAGTAAATCATCTTTTTTTGCATCAAGTGTTACATTCAGCTTTAGATATCGTTCAAACTCACTTTCGCCATTATTTGTTGTTGGTTGCTTATCATAACAATCCGTTATTATATCTCGACGATCATGTTTAATAATTGTCGATGGTTCTTAAGTTATTGCTGTTGTAGCTTTATTATTATTATTTGCTTTTTGATTGATAGCTTCTCTTCGACTAATTTCTTGTTTCAATAAATCATAACATTTATCTTTAACATCAGGACATATATCACAATTTTTGAAATTTGGGTGTAGTATCGTTGCAATGTAATGCTCATCGTTGAGTTTCCAATAAGCATCCAGTTCATCAAGAAAATATTATTTTATAGCTTGCATTGCGTCAGAATCATTATTATTAGCCACAGATAAATTAACTAAACGTTGCTTTAATGGGATCACTAAATTCAACGTTGGATGTTTTTTCTGAACTTAATGCTTCTGTTACATCAACAAAATGGATAAAATATTGTGCAAACTGAATTAAAACCGTATCGTCAATTTCAGCTAATGTTAATCCTTGTTTCGGATCTGTTATAACACCAATTAAATCAGGATATACTTGTATAAAACTTGATATCATTGCATGAGCTGAGTTTCACCTTGTTTCAGAAAATAGTTGTAATTTTTAGATAATTTCGTTTGATTATGTGATCGACGAATATGTGTTACTGTTGAACGCACATCTTTAAACAATTGTTGAATTTTATCGCATTTAATATCTGGTTTTGTTAATCCGTGCTCAATCTTTTTATTCAAATAGTGTGTCGAACAGCCAATACGTTTAACATCATGATTAAAAGCAGCTACCATTTTTGCTTCGTTATCAGACACGATATACATTGATTCATTTAATTTTAAACCATATTCTAATAATATGTCATCTGTAATTTTCTTATATTATATGACTGTTGAGCTGGTTCATGATATGCTTTACAAGCTAATACAACTGATTGTAAACCAAATTTATTATGATGAAAATGTAATGTTACTCCACCATAGCCAACACCAGTATATTCTTCTGTCCAAAAATCGACGGTTACAGCAAATTTTGTGAGTGTTTGACATAGTGAAATTAATTGTTCATGACGACGTTCATATATTTTATCAATTTCACGACTCACCTGCAAAACAGGAAAAGGGGTAAAAAAAATTAAGAATTATTGTGCAAATACACACCGTTGTGCTATGTGGCAATATTAATTCAACAGGAACTGATTTTCCAAATACGCGGCCAACTGTCATTAGTTCTTGTGCAAGATTCTTAAAACCATCACCTTCAATTGCTATAAATGGACGATCATCAAGTGCAGATAATTCAGCTGCTGCTGTTATTATTCTATTCTTCATTAATTTAAGATGTTTAATATTAAAATTATCATTAGATTTATAAAATCTTAGTATTTGCTGTTGACCGTTTGAGCTTCTTTTATCTTTACAATTTTCATGTTTCTTCAGACAATTTGTACCATCACTGGCCTTCCATTTTAAAACTGTTTCACAAATTAAGCAAATGACATAATTTTGTGAAATATTATCAATATATATTTGTGTAAAATTTTCCTAATATTGACTTTTTATATTTTTAGGTTTAGCATAAGAAACACTAGTCTTCTTACTTTTAATAAATTGCTCTATTTCACTCTTTGAATGCATGAAATTAATCTAAAAAACGTCTGCACCACAAAAGGAGACCTGTGAATAAGAGTAAGAAAGAATGTTGTCTTTCACAGCAATTTGGTCATATTAGTATCATAGAAAAAATTATATTTGTTTGCAGGACCGCAAATACGAGATGAATATTAGGAGAGTGTAAAACTGAATCTCTCTCCTAGGTAGTGCGAAATCTACTAAAACAGTCTCATCTAAACAACCGACCTATTGCTGTTACAAAGTTTCGAGTGATTATCTAGTTTTTCAAAGGCCTCTGTAGAACCACCCTTAAAAAAAGATTTTCATACTTATTTTTTATGAAAAGACGCGCCAAAGCCTGGGTTTTCGGTTGGTAAAACCGCAACTCTCTATCCGTTTCCAGAAAACACAATTTGAAAAGTAACCAAGTCCACCATTTTAATGAACAGATTAATTTACTATTAAATTGTATCGACGTTTCGAGAATAAAATTCTCATTTGCAAGAAGAAAACATGCGTACACGAAACAAGTGTATTACGTACAGTTAGAAATTGAATCTATGACTTTATGTCTAATATGTAAAACTAGTATGGATAAAAAATAGAAACTAACAGACGTATTATTGAATTATAGTAGTAAAAAGAAATAAATAAATCTCTTGTGCGTATATGAATACATACATACATACGTAAATATAGTAGTAATGAACTATACAGCCTAAAAAAACTAAAGAAGAAAGGGAGTACAGATAGAAAGTGCTGTCAGCCGGCTCTGATTTTATCCAACTACGGGCGCTACTTTGAAAAAATATTCACGGGACCGGGACCAAAAATGAGTTCTTTCCACAGGACCGGTACCAAAAACATTTGCTCCCGCAGACCTCTAGAGAGAGCCGCCGGGAATAGTGAGCCAGTCGAGGATTCGTTTGCCGTGTAGTTCAAATACTTCTAATTTTTCAAGTTTCTCGAATCTGGAAACTGCTGAACTTCTTTCATCAGGTGCAACTGTAACTGATAGTGCCTGTAAGTAATTGAATCAGTCACTCTTTTTGCTGCTTAATCCACTATCGAGTTAGGGACGTGGAGAAAACGGAAGAGAGACCATTTTTAATCCGTATTCGTGATCATAAAGAGTGGCGGTAAGTCACTCAACTATCTCTCTTCCTTATACTCTGTAAAATCAGCGTAACATTCATTGATATTTCTTTGCAATTTTAGGCGACGTTAACGACGAAGAAGAACTGCTACCACTTCCAACATCAAAAAACTTGACTCGACTGGAACTAACGACTTAGAACGATTGTCTCTCAACTGAATGGATAGAATACTTATTGAAATTTGTCTCGGCACTTTAGAAGAATTCCGTCTCGAACTTCGAGACTCGTATCCAATTGAGTTTTCTAAATGCTATTTGGACGGTCACCGTTGGTCTGATCTCTTTCAGTATCACATGATGAAACTGAGGAAGTTTGAATTCTATGCTACTAGCATCACCACTTAAAAGACGGCGAATATTGTTCCGTGACACAACTCAAGGAATGTTTCAGAACCGACCATTTTCAGAAGTATATCTGGAACTTCCTCTCTGAATGTGACTATAGTTTTGAAGGCTACGACCTCGATAGTGCGCCCTATCGTGTACTCAGAATAACATCAGTTGACAGTGCGATCAATCAATTAACAAGCCCTAGTTTCTTTAAAAGAGGCGATATGACGTCTTTCTATTCGGTACATCGACAGTCAACTTCGACGGCTGCTTCAACATTACGACCGTCGTCAAATGCGAAAATCTTATGGGTTCAGTTAAAGGACAAAACCGATATCAACACACTAACGTGCAAGCTGTTTCCACGTTCGTGATCTGCATTTCTCTTTTCTTGCGGCTCCGTGTGCAGCATACACCAAAAAAGGTCGTTGTGCAATGTTGTATTCTTTCTAGGTCAATATTCGAAGATTCAATCTCTTGGAATTCGCTTTCTAACTGTGAGCGATCAACTCACTTCGAAATTCTTATCTGATCTTCCAAAAGTGGTAAACTATTCGAAACTCAGAAAGCTGAGACTCGATGGAGCACAAATTTAGACACCTGCTATTGTTCGAAACCTCCATCTCTTCACAACGTAACTCCATTGCTTGGAACTTCGACACAGTGTTTATCAAGTTTTAGTCAACGCCAGCGATAATCTACGGCTCTTTCAGAGAGTTAGAGAACCCACGATCGAGTTACCGTATCCGGAGGTGAAACCCTAACTTGCACCTAACTTTCTAATGTACAGTAATATGATGATATCATTTTTGTCGCGTAAAGCGATTTCTAGATATTCTAATTCTGTTACTACAACAGGACGATTTCCCGAGAAAGCGAGTTTTGGACAGGAAGATCCTTTTCCCGTTATATACATTAGAAAGTTAGGTGCAAGCTCCGCGCCAGACCAAACTTTATGAACCTAACGTGGTATATGCAGAATTTCAAGGCGAATCCGACAGCGGGCTTCTTATAATTACATCTTGAGTTTTTCATGTGTCGCCACAGTCTCTACGATTTCTTATACTGAATTTAGGCTGTTTTTCTGTTCTGTCACTTGTTTTCTTCTCTCTTTTCTCCTTTCCATGCGCACACTTTATCTGTTTTTTGTTCTTGAGTTTTTCATAATTTTTTTTATAATTACATCTTGAGTTTTTTAAATAAATACCTGAAAGTTCAAATCAAGCAGAAACAGTGATAAACTCAAATTTTTTCATGGAATTATCATCTATACCATTTTTAATATTTTCCCTTATCAAAGACAATTGCTCATACAACCATTCTCTCCGAAAACATCAAGATTTTAACAAAAGGTTCTATGACATGTTTTATTCAATAGGTCAAAAGAAATAGAATGAGAACGAAAAGTCAGAACCTTTTCTTATAACCTTGATGTTTTTGGTGAAAAAATTTGTATGAGCAATTGTCTTTGATAATTTGAGGATAGGTTTGGGGGGTGGTTACCTCCCACCCCCTTAAAACGGATGTTTGCACACGTCTACTGAGTTTTCGTAGATATTTCACCTTCATTTACTTCGTCCGTTATTTCGTAAATTGATAAATATTGTTTAACATTTTGTTCATGTTTCATTTAAAATCATCATATGTTAAATATGCAGTCGTGCAACTCGTGCCAAAACTCACATTATTACTAGAAGATTTTTGATCTTCTTTGTTTTGATCAATTCTATTTGTTTATGAAGTGTTGTGGTGATATAGTCAGATGTTTTAGTTCGTTTTTCTTATTTCTAACTATCAGAAACTCTTATTTTCATCACACGTATGTCATACTACATGTACTTCTTCAAAACCCATCAAACCTACTTGTACTCTATGTTATCTGCAGCGTACTGTAAAGCTCAATAAATTTTGAAAAAACCAACAGAAAATACTTTGGTTTCTAGAAAGGTATCACAGAAACCTTCGGAACTAAGAGAATATTTTTATTGATTCTGAGTACAGAAAAAAGTTTTAATTCCAGTTCTTGCTACGAGAGAAGTTCTCCAGAAATCCGTGTTTTTTCAGCGAAAAACCTCTAAAAATTATTTTTTATTTTATATCGAAATAAGCTTTTACATAGAGTGCAATGTGCTCTATTCGCTGAGTGCATTGAATATAAATTTCAATGATCGTAGAAGTTTCTGTAAAAATGATCCTAAGGCCTGTAAACTGAAAATCCAGATTTTCCAGAACTCCATTATGAAAGTCAAAATGAAAGAAAACTGATATTACCAGTGTAAATCTTCGAGTCGAATAATCAACACCCCGCTTGACTTCGTTTTGAAGAGGGTATCTCGGCCTACCATGAAAAAGGCGATAGATTGCTGTTTTAATTTCGGAAGATCTGAAGTGGTTTCCATAGACCCCGTCCGTGAAAGTCCCGTCTTTGAAATCTTTTCGAAACTAATTGTTGCTTATGGAAAACATGTCCTAAAGTTTTAGATATCGAATGTTGAAAAAACGTACGTCGATATCTTACGTCAAAACGTGTGCATCTGTTGAATCATGCCAGCACAAAGTGACAAGTGTATGAAAATGTTCTGCGAAGGCTAAATGAGCTATATTGAGATAAGGAAAGAACAAAATAAAAAGCATGTTGATGATCTTTTTGTGAGAGAATAGTTGCTTTCCTACATGGGTATTTGGCAAAGTTTAGGGCTAGTGGAACGAGCGTGTCAAGAACAATCCATCACGGAACCAACTTTAACGTTAGTTTGGCTTAATGATGAAGAAAGTGAAACAATAGTTTCCTCTCAACAGCATGATCTTTGCGCAGCCGTTGGCACGGAGAATGTGGCACCATTCACCGATGATTTCGAATGCGAATATCATACACGGAGTAGCCCATTACAGCAAAACTCATTTATATCGTCCCGGATACACTTGCAAACGAAGTAGTCAGACAAGTGCATCATCTCTGTCAAATTATTTGGATATTGGTATTCGCATTACCTAATACGAATGGTTCTTTCAGTGACTGTATTCTTGAGAATGATTACAAAAAGGTATGTTTCAATCTAGTTTAACACTTTTCGCTACATTCAAATGAGGTTTGACGATAGTTTTTAAAATCCAAACACTAGTAGCACACCGCTGTTTCTTTTTCTCAGCGTTCCGTAACCGCTTATTCTCTTATTTCCACGTCATTTTGTACAGAATTGCTTCTTCTACATGACTGACTTTGTTTTGAGTAGGAAAAATTGCTGAAATTATCGAAAATGAGAAATACCCAAAACTCAGTTTCAAAACCCGGTGTTTGAGGTTTATCGAGGTCTCAAAAGATTTGAATTTCAATTAAAATACCTTCATTGGGCCATTTTTTCACGATGCATCGACTGATGTGTAAAATTTTGCAACGCAGGCTCAGAGCGTAAATGTCCAAATAGGAACAGTGCCACTTTGTCACAAAACACGTCACAAATTTTCTTTTACATTCTATAACTCGTAGGAATTAGTTTCAAAATTTGTTAAAATAAAAAGACAACCTTCTTGTCGTCCGTAGTGTTTTACAAAACTAAAAGCAAAATATCTTAACATTCGACCAACGCTCACTCGACTCGCGAAGTTTCTCTTAACGATTCTAGGAGATACTCTATTTTAGACAGCATTCTGAATCGTTTTCCAGAATAATGGAAAATCGGAGAGGGCTTTCTAGATATTAAAACATTCACTTCGATTTTCTGGCTAACTAGAAAAGCTGGATTTTCCAAATTTCAGAAAATAGGATCGATTTTCTATAATCGCACTTTCCGTCAGTTGTTAAAAGTGAAAGAGGGTTTTCTAGTTCATGAAACCATTTTCGATCTAACCTGACGGTACCAGCTCATGAAAACGTTTCACTAGAAAATGGCGAAAATGACCACAAACGGGCTGTTCTGGTGAAAAATGAGAGTTTCACAGGTCTAGAAGGTCATCATATCGTTGTTTTGGACTCTTTTAAACGTGATATTCGTCATCAGGAGCTTGAGTTGTACTAGTCCTCTTACTCTCGAACAATTTGGACGTGGTCGAAACGTGGTGTTAAAATGTAAGTTTCAATGGCGGGGGTGATTATTTCAATTATTTAATGGGTTATTAATAATTGAAATTGTTCAATCTTCAATCAGATTAAATCAGATTTAATCTCTTGGAATTCGCTTTCTAACTGTGAGCGATCAACTCACTTCGAAATTCTTATCTGATCTTCCAAAAGTGGTAAACTATTCGAAACTCAGAAAGCTGAGACTCGATGGAGCACAAATTTAGAC
>CAJNOQ010008622.1:0-11018 GCA_905250885.1 Didymodactylos carnosus | reverse complement strand
TATATCTTTTTGAATATACTGGAAACAGTAACTGCACTGTACATGAGAGTGAGTGTGAAGAGAATGTTGCATATTTTTGAAGAAAGAGAACCGAAAAAAATAGATATGATGGCATGTGTATGGATTATTTAGACGAAGGGGTCTTAGTTAAAACTCTTCAGAGATTTGTACCTATGATACTTTCTTCACGAGTTATAAATTTTTTTTGTTTCACTGGAAAAACAGATATAAAAACACTAAAATTGTTGTATTTCGATAAAAACAGCGAATTTGAGCTAACATTTTTTTTCTATGATTGTTCTAATATTCAATTAACATCATAGAAAGAATCAGTGTTTCATCCTTCCTAGAAAATAATCAATTGAATTTTCCTTATTTTTAAAGAAAACTATGTTTTCCCAATAATTCATTTTTATTATGGTTAATCCTATGTCGGCGTAGCCACATAACTCTGCTACCTTAGTGAAATTCTGTGACGAAATTTTGACGTTTTATTCTTTTTCTAGTTCTTTAATGAAATAACTATGAGAGCTGTGTAACATATACAACGGTTAAGCAAACGTTTCTGGATCAAATGAAATGTGTCCGAGTTCTATGTGATCTTTTGCTGTAGAAAATACAAAGAAAGTACGAAACGCTACTTTTTATAAAAAAACTGGGAGAAGAATAAAACGTCGAGATTTCGTCACGGAATTTCATTACGGTAGCAGAGTTACGTGGCCACCTCAATTTGGTTCTCGTTTTCTACTGGACAAGCTATCTTCTCTCTTCGCGCTTTCTGTAATTTATTTAATTTATTTGTTTCGGTGATATAATTGATTCTCTATGTGAATAACAGTTATTCCATCATTGTAATGGTTTAGTAAGATGGTTGACCGATCTTTCTTGTACCCGTTTTCCCAGCAAAACAAACAAATTCATAACGCTTGAAAGAAGTAACGTGGACATCATTGAAAACGGACACACGGGAACATTCCTTCGTGAGTAAGATTGCATTCTTCTGAAGTGGTATTGAAAATTAGCTGAATTATCGTGCTCCATTTTTCGTTTTATGCGTGTGATTTGACAAGAGAATTCAATTAAATGATGTAAAATATTCAAAGAATCTATCTTCCCGACGAACGCTGAATGCTCAGGATTAACTAAGCCATTTAACCTACAGGAAATAAAACTTCAAAAAGTACGCTGTGATCTATTATTCTACATAATCAAGAACTGAAATCATTTTCAATCAAAAATTTTTTGTTTGCTGATAAAATGCACTTACATGTTCAAAAATATCCCTAGTGGAAATTCTTGTACCCAAGATCTTGGGTTAAGAAATGTCACAAGATCTTGGAAAAAACACCAAAAAGTCAAGATCTTGGCCAAGATTTTGGATTAAGAAATTTTAAGATTTTGAGTGAATCTACTCAAGAAGTTTCAAGAGTGTGTGAGTGAAGAGTTTTCTTTACATTTTACTTTTATTTATGACAGTCGTAGCCATTGACTATAGATTGAGTACAGAATCATAGATTCTTCCTTAAACAACTATGTTCAAGAAGGAAAACATTTTCAAAGTTATTCTAAATATGAAAATAGTTACATTTATATGTACACAAGAGTGTAAAACAAAACGATGATTCAAAAATTTCCAAGATTCCTTGGTACAAGAAGTCAAGAAATTACAAGATGTTCAAGATCTTGACTTCTTATATTTTCTTACCAAGATCTTACTGAAAAAATTCAAGAAATCAAGATCTTGGTTAGAAGAAGTTTCACTCGGGATACGTATGCCTCATAAATCAAACTGAGCAGTATATTATCTAAATGAGCAGATCCTGTTCGGAGAAGAAAAGAGCTTGTAAAATATCTCTCCATTATATTTCAGTTACAATATATACATTAGTTTACCAAAAACATGTTCAGCTACTAATTTTTGTTTTTCAGCTTCAAAACGAAGAATTTTTTGTTTTTTTACACTTTACAAACAAAATATAAATACATAAATTTTACCTTTTACTAAACCTCACATTATGGTTAAGATGATTAGCCTTGACGTGCACATTTTTTTGTATTTTAGTCTATAATTTTCCTGTTACTTTATTACGTTTGATAAGCTTGTGAAAAGTCTGTAATCCTCTTTTCCTCTTTTCTACTAATTTGGTTTCTATAAACTTCCGCTAAAGAGTAAGAGAAAAAGAAAAAAACAAAAATAAACAACGTCTGTTTTTTGTTAGTAATACTTGTAATTTTTTTTTCTTTTTTTTTTTTTTTTTTAATTGACACAATATTTTTCTTAAATATGTTTTTTCTATTCTTATTCAGATTAAAAAACGAAAAATTAGCAAAAATAATAAACGTTCAAATGGCGAATAATAGTACCAGTTCTATGATCTATTGTACAGAAAAACCTGATTTTGTCTATGAATTTAAACGTATTATGGAAGGTTGGGTATTAACATGTATATGTCTATTTGGTATAATTGGTAATACATTAACATGTGTAATATTACTTCATTCACAAATGCGTAAATCATCAACAAATCTTTATCTATTTGCATTATCTTTTGTTAATATAATTGTATTAATTGGTTATATTTTATCACATGGTTTAAGAGGAATTTTCTATAATTATTGTTCAACTAGTATAACATCATATGAATTATTTTATTCACAAATATTTCTTATTACTTATCCAATTCATATAACAACTATGTTAATATCAATTTATTTAGCTGTATCTGTTACTATTGATCGATTTTTAATTATATGTATACCATTTCGTATGCAAAAATTTCATTCTCAAAAATCTGCTTTATTAGCCATAATTTGTGTATGTTTATTTTGTATAATTTATTGTTTACCATTTTGGTTTGAATTTACATATGAAAAAGATGTTTCTTATTCAACATTTGCATTATCATCATTTGGTCAACATCTTTTATTTCGATTATTAATGAGAAAATATCTTTATCTTATATTTGTATTTTTAATACCATTATCAATATTAATTTTTTGTAAAACATGTATTATAAAACGTTTAATTATGATTCGTAAAAAACGACAACAATTACATAAACAAGATCATTCAACAAATTCAATTACTTTATTATTACTTACACTTGCTGGTGTATTTTTATTAACACAATTTCCCTATTTTTTATTTAATATTATTTATGCATTAAAAGGACCAGAATATATGGAAACAAGAAATGCTAGACTCTGTTTAAGTGTAAACAATATTTTATCTGTTATTAATGCATCATCTGTATTTATATTATATTCATTTTTTGGACAAAATTTTCGAGAAGTATTACGAATTATATTTTGTTGTAATAATCATCAACATAAAAATAATGTTGTTCAATTTCAATTAATACGTCAGATTAATATATAATTTATTTTATTTTCATTAAAAAAAATTATGTTAATAATGGAACATACGTTTTTATATTTATATCAAATTTAAACTACTAGTTAAAACGCATGGAAAGCAAACTTGTAGTGAAATTTATTTTCGAAAATATCATACACCGGTGGATAGAGAACATCAAGGCGATCAACACAATACAAGAAATTTGCAAAAGTTTTGGACGCGTTTAACCCTTTGGCGACGGGAAGCCCATATATAGGCAAATGTCACAACACTACTGTAACTCAAGGATCATAACAGCTAGTGACTTGTAATTTTGTGTGGTCATAGTTCTTACCAAATACTGATCATCCACCAAGTGTGGGTCTCTTTTACTCGATGAAAACTTTTTCTTTTTACTAAAATGTGGCCACGACTCTACTCTATCTACGATATGATTTTTGTGAGTTGGCAGTTAGTAGTCTGTGAAATACAACTATTTTACGGGTGAGATTCGCGGTTTTTTCGAAAAAAATTCACAACTCAGTCTAGGAGCATCATTTTGACTTCAAATTCGCATCAAAGGCTCTACAGCGTCTGTAGATTATCTAGCCAAAGTATGAAGATTAACTATTGTGTGATTCTGAAAAGTCATTGAGAACGAGTACCCACGATTGAAACATACGTAGAAGAGCGAGGGTGGCGAACTAAGGGTTGCTTTTTATACTATAGAATCTGCATGCAATGTACATCATAATCATGAAAAAATAATCATAGAAATCTATGATTCCGAAAAGCGTATGAGAAACTTTTGTCAGAAAGATTACACACTCACCTCTGACCTTCGCCATNTGACCTTCGCCATTTCACTTATTTTGCGCCCTTTTCACTTCTCTTATATTTTCAAGCAAAAGTAATAACATATTTGAGATCAGCAGATAAAACTGGGTCTATCAGCATACTTAACATTCGGTTTTTGAGCAAACAAAATTTTATTGATAGTTTTCTCTGTAGTGGGAAGATCGGACGTATATATACGTCTCCCGTCGCTAAAGGGTTAAACGCGTCAATTGAAAAATTTATCATTAACACGCGTTTTTCCCTTATACAACGTCGAACTTTTTTAACGCGTTGAAAACATTTTGTAGTTCCAATGTATTTAAACGCGTTTATTTTTCGAAAAAAACATTTAAAACTGCTTACGACGCGTTGAAAAAATGTGAAAAACGGTATCAACGTGTCAAAAACCACGATTTTAAACGCGAAACTCGTAAAAATAAACGCGTTTAAATGCGTCGAAATTATAAACGTTTTCAATGCGTTAAAAAAGTTCGACGTTGTATACGGGAAAAACGTGTGGTAATGATAAATTTTTCAATTGACGCGTTTAAATGCGCCAAAAACTTTTGCAAATTTCCTGCTGTGAAGAATATACGTGACTTGATTATATTTTTTGACACTTTTTTCCCGTCGAAAAATTGAAAAAACTCGAAAGACATCAAAAACGGACATTTTTTCGTCTTTTTTGAAATTATGTTGCGCGATGGAATATTTTAACTTGTTTTTTATGATTCAGCAATGAAAACTGCATTAGAAAATGGTCTTAGAACATTTTTAGAATAAAATATGTATTCACAAAAAATTACACAATGTTCATAGCTCAAAAAGGGCATGCAGTTTTTCAAGTCTATCATAGGCTTTCTATAGGTGCTAGAGTCAATGTTTTTACATGATTAGACCCGTGAGATGCTCAGCTTCAAAGTTACAAAAAGCTTTTCCAAAAATTCCTTTTCCTCGCTGAGAAAAATCAACTTTTCTAAATCAGAGGCGAAAAAGTCGAAATTTTTCCCGTAATTCCCAATTTTCTCGATCAGAACTCAACTTTTGAGTAATAAAAATATCTATCATATACAAGAATTCCGATTTTTTCGCCTCTGATTTAGAATTTTCCGAGCGAGGAAAAGGAACTTTTGGAAAAGCTTTTCCTAACTTTGAAGCTGAGCATCTAGCGGATCTAGCCATGTAAAAATGTTCTAAATTCAGTTTTCAATGCTGAATCATGAAAAACAAGTTAGAATAGTCCATCTCGGAACATAATTTCAAAAATGATGAAAACATGTCCGTTTTTGACATCTTTAGAGTTTTTTTAATTTTTCGACCGAAAAAAAAGTATCAAAAAATAATCAAGGCATATATATACTTGACCGTCTTGAAGTCCTCTATCCACGGGTGTATGATATGTTTGAAAATAAATTCCAGTACAAGTTTGCTTTCCGTGCATGTTAAGTATTTTAATTTATATTAAAAGACAGCAGTGTGACCAAATGAAAAAGTCACCATTTGTTTTTAGAATTTTCGTCTTAATCGAGCGATTTTTCTTCTTTTTTTTTGTGTAACATTAGCTAAGATTTTGTGAATTTTTTGTGAGTCATTTTTTATTTAGTCATGTTAAACTTTTTCTTTCAATTTAAATAGAAAGTACTATTCATTTAAACATTTCTCTTCAGAACATATGCACAGTGTTTTGGGATACATCGCAATCTATCGAATATCTTGAAATCTGATAAGATCGAAGTCTCACTTTTCGTGCCTGGAACTCTACCATATTTCGAGTACTTGAAATAATCATTCTGTGTGACCCAGTAATAGGAGTTCTCATCACAATAATCTGCTTTGAACTTTTTTATTAATTTGTACGTAATCATCGTAATTGAGAAAATGCGTATATATTGTTGTAGTCAGTCATTGTCAAAAATTCATTTAAAATGATGAAGAAAAAGCTAAATATTTTTTCGCACTAGTAGTTTGAAAGTTAGCGCGTTGTAATGTGACTCATGCAACAGCATGCGTGGGTAGTATTAACTGAAGACTTTTAGAGTTTTCTATGAGTTCTTTCTCGCAGAACTAGTACCTATATACAACCAAGCACAGAAACTAAGAAATTTTTATGCTTCATACAAGACTATTTTCAAAAAAAACCTGGTCCCGGTCGCATTAAAAGTCCTGCGGGATAGTCCCGCTCGACTGTGACCGTGCCGCAGATCTCTGGGTTCTGATCCCGCTCCCGTAAATAAGATTTTTCTGTGTCCGGGTCCCGTAAAAAGTCCTGCAGGACAGGGAATTGGAGCGTCCCGCAGAGCTCTACAACACTTATAATGTATGTAAAAGTTTTAATGTATTATTACGTCTTCAGAAAAATTTTGGAGCTCTAATGCTTCTTAGGCGTTAAAAAATAAGGAAATTGAATGCCTTCCCATTTCTCAATTGATTTAAATTCATTCATCAAGTAGAATGCATTAGTAGAATTAAAATTCTTAACCTATCTGCTCAAATTAGTCTATCCGAAGGTATTCTAACTTTTTTATGCGTTCGAACTAAGTTTTGGTGCCTTTACATGCATTCCATTATCTAATGAATGTGAAGGAGTGCAATATAATGACGAACGACTTTGGATGCATTTCTCCATTTCTAACGCGTTTGAAGTCATTTAAATTTTGCTTTTACTTTTTTTATAGATTAAAAGAACCTGTGGAGGTCCAAAATTTCTTGCTGGGAATGCTTAGCAGGAGAAAACGTGCAAATTAGAAAAAGTCATATCACTTTAGTTTATCTAGCTGCATTAAAAAAGCCATTTTTATAAATCAAACAACTAATAATCAAATAAATCATAGCAATGATGATAACAGTAACGGCCAATAGAAGAATCACGTTATGCCAGTTAAAAAACAACATACGTTGATGTTGTTCTACCATATTTTTAACGTCTGCATGTAACGAGTCATGTTCGTTATTAGTTATTTTCGTTTCTAACTTCTTGTCGAATATTTCATCCGTAAAAAATTGAGCACAATAGAACAAATTACTACAGCACTAGATATGATATATATATTGAAAAAAAGTAAAAATAAATATTAATATATATAAAATCATGTTCAATAAATCATATTTTAAATACTCTTGTTTATGCAAAGCAGGGAAGTCTCCATAACATTTGTCATTGTTATCACATCTGCAGATGTGAGAGTGAGCCATCTGCTAAACGTTTTTCAGAGAGATGACATTTGTTTATGGTAAGAAGTTGAACATAGGTGATAGCGTAAGTCAGCAAAAAAATCTGGATAATCCATCCAGACTAGGTATGCACCAGTTTTTAACTGGTTTTGGGACATCCGGAAGCATTACTATACATCAGTTATCACAATTCGCTCAGAGCCGTGAAACATTTCATTTTGTAGAAAAATGTTTGCTCTACAAAATGCATTTGTTAAAAAATTTCCAAAATAGATCATTCGAAAATAAATTAAACCACGAAAAAAAACCTGTTCGAACAGGTTTTTTTTCTTGCTTTTGTGCATTTTAGAATCTTCTAAATTTTCTTAGAAATGATTTCGGAAATTTTCTAACAAATGCATTTTGTAGAGCAAACATTTTTCTACAAAATGAAACGTTTCACAGCTCTGAACGAATTGTGATAACTGATGTATAGCAATTCTTCCGGATGCCCCAACACCGGTTAAAAACTGGTGCATACCTAGTCGGGTCAGGAAAAATTGCGACATAAAATTTTGTAGTCGATTTCGGTCACATCATTGCAAACAGTACTTACGAAAACCTATAAAAATAGTGCTTATAGGCTTCTGTACCACTTTTATGACACATGTCCACGTGCCTAGGCAAAATTGTCCACTGTGGTCGGCTAGCCGGCTACTCACAGAGGCAAATATTTTTCGAAAAACATGAAAGCCGATTTCCGAGTGGATCAGATAGGTCATTCGATGCCGAATTTGACGCTGATTCTGAATATGTAATTCTTTTCCAAAAGTATAGGGGACGGAAAGTGTTCTTATCCGCCTCCCGCTTAATAATTTGGAGTTTTTTCTAACTGGGTTTTCTTCATGAGAACTTCATCATTTTACGTGAAGAACTTGGGTTTTCTTGACGGGAACTTGTACTTTTTTCCTGAACAAGTTCGGGTTTCTTCACGAGAACTTCATCTTTTTCCTGGAAGAAATTGGTGTTTCTCCACGAGAATTTTATCTTGTTACATGTTGAACCTGGGGTTTCTTCACGAGACCTTCAACTTTTTCACTGCAGAACTTGGGTCTTTTTTCCTCAAGAACTTCGGGTTTTCTTCACGAGAACTTCAGCATAATTGCTCAAGAACTTGCGGTTTCTTCACTAGACGTTCGACTTTTTTGCTACAGGGTTCTTCACGAAGACTGTTTTTTCCTCAAGAACTTCATGTTTCTTAACGAGAACTTCATGTTTTTTGCTCAAGAAGTTGGGTTTTCTTCACGAGCACTTGTACTTTTTCCTGAACAGGTTCGGGTTTCTGCAGGATAACTTCAGCTTTTTACATGAAGAACTGGGGTTTCCTCACGAGAACTTCCTTTTTTCTGGAAGAAGTTGGTATTTCTCCACGAGAATTTCATGTTTTTACATGTAGAACTTGGGGTTTCTCCACGAGAACTTCATTTGTTTTCCTGAAGAAGTTGGGGTTTCAGAAAAGTCTTTAATTCTTTCAATTGAACTGCACATAGTCTAGAAGTACACGCTAATCTGGTGATGTTCAGCTTCGGAAATATCGTCTCTTAAACATTTATAATTCATTAAAAGATCTTCCAAGAGTTCTTGGCTTTCAGTCAAAAACCCTTCTTGAGCTTTTCCAGAACAAAAACTGTTTTTAATAGCTAAAGGTGAAGTCTGTCAAATGAACTTGTTTAAAGCATTAAATGAAAAATAGCAAATATTTTTAATATCAATATTTCCGAGAGGCCTGTGCTTAAAGCTTGATTTCTAAGAAGTGTACTGTCAAATCAGAATCAACCAAATCCAATAATACCATCAGACGGGGCAAGGTCGACAACCTTTAAGACCTCAAGGATACATCAGTTTGTCCATTACTTATGTGGTTAGAAAATGGAAGAAATGGCTCATCTATATAAATCGACGCAGTTTTACACGGTAAATTCGAATAGATGCTTGAAATAAAACAAAACTATATACTTCGGATTTAAAATCGGAAAATACTGTAAGTGCTTGGCATGAAGTGTCCGACGTACCTAGAGTTTTTTGTAAATAAAAATGGTTAACAAACACAGGTACTTGATAATGATATCTATCAAATGGTAGTACCCGGTAGGTATGCACCTGTTATATAACTCTTGGTTGAAAAAACTTTTATCCTTCTGATGTTTTTGTTTCATGAAAATAGATCAAACGAATAATTCTCTAGAAAATGAGATGTTTCGCAAGTCGAACCAATTTATTATATCGCAGTTATTAAGATTTTCTAATTTAATTTTACAGCCGCTTATCAGTTACTGGAGGCTCGAACCCAACTCATTCGTGGAGAATCAAAAGAAGATATCACGATCGATTTCGACCTTTTTGCACGGTTCTGATCAGGTAGAAATAACTGCCAACGAACGCAAAAAGAGCTCTAAAATTAGAAAAGGTATCCAATAAACAGTGAAAAGATAAGAAAAACTGTTCTTAATTCATCCCATACTACTCTAGACATTTTCATAGACGCTAATAATTATCAAAACAATGTATATTTTTCATCAATTGATATTGTGATCCAAAGAGTTCTCATGTACAAGAGAGAAAAAGGTCAAAATATTTCACAAAACATGAAAACCCTTTTCTTTTTACACAGATATCAAAAAAAGCCATACAATAACTTTTTCCCTTCTTGCGTTCTGATATCGAAAATTTTCGAAATTTAGTCTCATACATTATTTAACATAACGAAATTGTGTGAGACAAATAAAATATCGACCTTACAACAATGTTCTATATTGATTTTGTGAAAAGCGATGGATATGATTCGATTCTAACTTGAGGCTATTAAAATTTATGTTAAAAAAAAAATATTCTCGTTATTGAATGTATCTGACAAAAATTTGTTACAAAAAGTTCAATAAAAGAGAGAATAAAACATACTGTCGTCCGTTTCACTTTTTTCTATGTGCACATACCATATGTGTGAAATTATTGCTGTTTTCTCTTTGACAGGTATTGTTGTTCTGTTCATTTGTGAAACAACTTGACCTGACAGGGTCAGTTGAACGATACAGTTCAACTTTTTTTTTTTTCTTTTTTTTTTTCTCTTCTACTTCTCGTTCTTTCTCGTCTGTTCAATTCTACTCATCGTTCTAAATGAAAAAAAGAAAAGAAAAATAATTTCTGGAATATATCGAACAAGATGATATAAAAGGAAAAATTTAAATCCATTGACTATTTCTTTAATAAGAAAGTTGAATGAACTTTATTAGTATAAAAATGTCTCTATTGCCATTTTATATATTCTCACTATGTTTTATTAAATCAATTGAATTAAATAATATTCATAATACTAATAATAATAATCTTTTTGAAAGTGATTTTTGTCGATATGGTTATATTATTTCACATTGTTGTCAAACTACAGGTGATACTCAAATACTTAAAACATTTAAACAACTTGAAATTTATACAAAATCATGTGTAATTAATTCAATTATTGGTCATTCTTTACGATTTCCAAATAATGGTACATTAATAGAAAATAATTGTACTATGGCTCTTAATCTTTATTTACCTGGTCATATTGATATTAATGGTTATATTTCTAGTACAATTAATAATGGTACAATTATTGATCCACAAATTATTGATTTTATTTTAATGAGATCATTTA
>CAJNOQ010008621.1:0-11018 GCA_905250885.1 Didymodactylos carnosus | reverse complement strand
TAAGTGGTTCTGAACGTTTCTGACATCATATTCATGTTCGCCAGAGTGAGTTCTATCTGACCATGTCTTCAGAATATGAAAACGTAGGGTGGCAGATATCGCTACTTATCCGGCGGTGTCCTTTGCTTGATAAGTTGAGTAATTAAATTGATGCAAAATTGTACAAGCACTAATGAACTGCTAATCACAAAACTATTTATCTGTCCATCAGTATGATCAACTAATGCACCTGTCTGATCATAAATCCAAACTCCGATACTCTTCATAATTACCCACAAATGATTACAACAATTCTGTTTGTTGTTCCTGCAAGTTGTGTAATTCTCTATTCTTGGTTTATTCCTGTTGCTGATAGTTTATAAATTCATCAATTTGAACTTAGAATCGTTAAATAAATTGAATTGAATATAATCATCGATTTTAGCGAAACTGTAAGTCAGCAACACATTTAGGTTTACGTTACTAATTAGCGTACAATTTGTCGGTGAATTAATTTCATACAGCACTATAGTCGAATTTGACGGGCAGTTGTACTATTAGTGCCATGACTGTATTATTGTATAATTCAATCTATTTAACGATTCTAAATTCAAATTGATGAATTTATAAACTATCAGCAACAGGAATAAACCAAGAATGGAGAATTACACAACTTGCAGGAACAACAAGCAGAATTGTTGTAATCATTTGTGGATAATTATGAAGAGTGCCGGAATTTGGATTTATGATCAAGTACGCAATCGGCTTTGCATTCGATCAAGTTGAATTTTTATAATATGCATACATCGTTTTTGGGAGCGTGAAACCCATCGATCTTCATTTCTGTTTTGTTTAGAAGTGAAAGCATAGAGTACGACACTATAGCAAAGAAAGTTGAAGCTTTTCCTGCATGAATTGCACAAAATCCTGAAGCACAGTTAAAAATACCAAAAATCAGTATATCGGAGGGTTTTTGTATTTGCCACTATACGAAGCACATTTCGAATAAGTTCAAGATACTCTTTAGTTTCTATTATTTACCCTCTAACTAAAATATACTTTACTGATGTGGGCTCTGTAACAGACTGATTTACTTTGCTTTCATGCAAAAATGCTTTACCACGCTCACTGTACAAATAAAGTAGACACAAAACTGCAGTCCTTATTCGATTGTATCTTTATAAGGTTTATGGTACTTTGTCCTAAAATTCGTTCCTCAACAGAGCGCTCGCTGATATATCCGATGATAAAAATATAAACTATCTTATTCCCAACATTCGATCGCATCTGGTTCCCAGGCCGAACATGCTGGATGACCGAACATGTTTGGTAATGAACCTTTCGGTCACCGAACTACCCAGATCGAGGAATCGTAAGAGCGGATCGTACAAGATCAGACATGATTATACTATATAATTGTACATGAGCAGATATGCCCTCCCAGATCGAAGAATCGTACAAGCGGATCGCATCAGATCGGATATGAACAGATACGACTGTATTGTATGATCTTACACGAACCGGTATGATCTAGAATAATCGTACAAATTCATTCCTATGAACTGGTATGATCGACATTCGAATCGTGGTCCCTGAAAAGTCACAGGGACCAGACTATACGTTTCATACAACAGTCGTACGCATGATATTGCACGATGTGATTGATCCCATGAGATCATACATACGAAATAGTAAGATTACATAAGACTGTGTCTGATTTTGTATGATCATATTCAATCTTACGTACGAACGATACATGATTCTGACTGCTTTTTTCTGGTTTCTCTCACTAGTTTGCTTTTTCTTTTCTTATGCGTTTTTGTCGCATATGTATCTTCTCAGTTCGTTTCTTTTTCATGCCTTTTAATCATGTATGGGGTACATAAAAGATTTAGAAAAAGAGTCGCTGGGTTAGAAAACTGTAGAAATATTTCAGTTCATTGAATAAATCACATCAAAACAAGAAAAAGAATTTCTTAAAAAGGAAAATCAACAAACAGAGCATTACAAAAAGAATGTGAATTGACATGAAAAAATGTGCCTAATTCGTAAACAAAAATTATGGAGAGCTGAAAAAAGAGTAAGAGAAGCAGTCCTTTCAAGAGTAATTCTGAAAAAATGTGTTTTAAGGCGCATATTTTTAGAGAAAATGGTCCAGCAGGTGATTTTCTCTTTTATACGCTACTATTATCCGTGCAGTTCTGACTCACCGTAACCCAGCTTTCGAAAGTACGCTTACGCGCAGCTTCGAGCGCAAATCTTGTCATCAAACTAACTAAATTCCTATAAACATAGCACACAAGTTAAACACGCTCTGACAGTAAAGGGAAAGGCTTCCTTCTAGCCCTCATGTTCTGAATCGATGCTGTTTTCTCCTGAATTCTGAGTGTCATACTAAAACTGTGTTATCAAAATAATCAGAATTCAATTTAAAGAAAGACCAAAAACAAATAAATGAGTTGAGCATCGCACAACATCACGAGAATAGTAAATGGTGCTGCTAAGCAGCTAGTGTGCTTAGTGCTATGAAATTAAAGTGAATTTTCTGCAGCAATATACTTCTAACACTAAACAAGTCATTTGAATTTGAAATTGAGCTGTTTTTAACATTTCAAGTATAAATCGCAGCAAAAGCAAAAAAATGATCTAAGAAGTAGAATTTCGACTCAAACCATATGAAATCGTACGACACGATCACCTACAACTTTTATCAAACGATTTTGTACGAATCATACTGCATGATTTCATACGAAATACCTGACCGACGTATAATCATACTCGTACTAGAATCGTAGTATAAGAAATCATACGATCCTACCGTACGAATCATATTACTTCTTACTTCTCTTACGATCTTGCACAATCGTGTACGATCTTTGTACGATTCTTCGACCTGGGCTTGAATAATCGTATTTTTATGAAATATTTCATAAAAATATTTTTGGAATCATAACATTTCATATGTACGATCTTGTAAGATCAGATAAGATCGTACGCATGGTAGCTGTACGAATCCTATAATCCGAACCCTGTGACTTTTCCGGGCCCACGATTCGTAGGTCGATCGGACCATTTCATATGTAAGAAGTAATATGATTATTAAAGATCATATCTGCTCATGTACGATCATACAGTATCATGATGTATGATCATGTCTGATCTTGTACGATCCGCTCATACGATTCTTTGACCTGGGATGGTACAACCGACCTACGGATCATTGTCCCTGAAATGCTACAGGGTTCGGATTATAGGATTCGTACAACAACCATACGTACGATCTTATCTAATCTTACAAGATCATACATGCAAAATTTTATGATTCAAAAGGTCGTACGTATGATTGCGTACTATCATATGCGATCTTACGTACAAATAACACATGATTCTTACTGTTTTTATCTAGCTAGTGCGCAGACTTCTTTCGATGTCAGTATTCTCTCAATCTTTTAATTATAGCGAAGAAAATTCTCTTTCTCTGAGAAGTTAGAAGAACTGGAAAATTTAAAAGTTCCTTGAGTATTCTCAGCCTTCGGTAAGTTAAGGTGATGTAGATACATGAATATAGTAAATAAGGTAAGATAGAATTAGGGAAGAGGAAGTTCTGACTTCTCATGTCTACTATATTCGGTTAGGATCAGGAAGGAATGTAAATTGTTCTTATATTATAATAAATTTTGTTCTTTCATGAACAATAAGCGTAAAAAGTCGCTCAATGAACTTTTAAATCGATCTGAAGTTTATAAAGTCACAAGGTATTTTCTAATATTAGACACTGAAAAACGCATATAAACAAGAATCTAAGCTTTTTCAAGCATTCCAAGTTGGACTAAAAGCAGAGAAATAATCTCAAAAGTACGATTTCTACTCAAATCATATAAATTGTATGACCCGAATAGATACGATTTTTACCAAACGATTTTGTACGAGTCGTACTAAACGATTTCGTACAAAACACCTTACCAGCGTATGACCAGATCCTTAACACAATCATACTATAGGAAATCATACGATCCTACAGTACGAATCACCTCACTTCTTACTTCTCATACGATTTTAGTACGATTCTTCGACCTGGGTATTGGATTGGTGCATACCTAGTTACTTTATGTTTAGAAATACCGAATTCTTCGCTTAATACAAAACCTGCTGTGGTCGGCGATGCGACCCATCTCGATTGAGATATCTTATGTCTATCGAAACCAATAATACTGTTAGGTAAATACTAAGGGTGGTACGTTCCAGTTACTTTACTCTGAAAAGTAACGCTTTTACGTTACTAGCTACTAGTAACCGTAAGTAAAATCCGTTACCAGTAACTGTAACGGATTTTCATTACCGTAATGACTTGTCATTACGATAATGGGAAGGAAAGTGCCACATTCAGTAAATACTGTAATATTAGCAAACTTACTCACATATCAATTTAGTCGATAAATTTTAAAAGCGTGTTCGGCCATAACTGATCTTAGATTCGAATGCTCCATAGTCGGTTATTTTGTGCGCAACATTTTTTGGATTGGGGTACTCCAGAAAAAGATTTCTACGTTGTTTTGCAAATACATTTTTTTCTAAAATTCCTGGAAGAGACTAAAGGCTGCATCAGACTGAGACATTTTTCTGGAGTACTCCGACCCACAACTTGTTGCGTACAACCTAACCGACTACACTATTATTTGGGATTAAATTCTAGTTTATAGAAAATTGCTCTGGAAAATCGTGGAGCTTTTTCTGATATTAATAAAATGCTCGTAGATTTTCCGATCTTTCGCGATTTTCTATTTTCTATAAATTCGGCGTCGATTTTATAAATACTAGAATATCGAGTTTGATTTTCTATTATTCTAGAAAATCGATCGATTTTCTACAAATAATTCCTAAGATTCTTGAAATTCGAAGTCGATTTCCATTTTTCTTGAAAATCAATACCGATTTTCAAGATAGTTGGAAATTCGAAGATGATACGGTATACGCATACCATAGACTATATTAGTCATGTCGTAAGCTGTTATTAAGATGTGATAAGATTTTGAAAAACTTTTGAAAAATCAGTAAGAGTTATATACCAGGCGCGTAAGCAAAACAAAACGGTAAATAGAATTTGCACGGGAGACGCGCCGCGACGCTATATCATATCGCGATTGTAAGAGAAAAATGCGATCGCGACGTGACAGTTTTTATCGCTTCACGATCGTGAATTACAAATGTTCGAAAAGTAAGACTTCATCGATCGCGCAGCGACAACAGAGACTTCTTAGCAATCGAGCCAGGACTCCGCTAGTCGAGCGTGATCACTATACGAAAAAACTGGCATGTCGCAATCCCGAATTACAATTTTCTCCAAAAATTAGAGTTGGTTATAATCGCGCCGCAACAACAGCGACTTCTTAGAGACTGCGGCACGAGTTGCGCGGTTTTAACGTGATCGCGGAACGACGTGAATGAAAGCAAGAAAGTGGACTTGGATATAGTTAAATAAAGTGAATAAGAGAGTAAATGAATTAATAAATAATAAGGCCGTCGTAATATAATTATCGTAAAGATTATTTTTTGTTTGAGTAGACATGTTACGAATTACTAGAATAACTCGTTTGTATTCTGACAGAATAAAGCTTATACCAAACAGAACACAAAAAACATATTATAAAAACTTACTACTGATAACATCGAGTTAACAGAAAGTTATCTGCCTAGATTCGTAATTAAACGCAGTTTTTGTTTTGTTACAAACTTTTGCACTAGCAGTGTTTTTGTCATGTATCCATGGCTATGCCAGAATAAACTGAATTGAACTGAACTGAATTTATTGCACAACCTCAAGCGTTGTACAGAATATAGACATAGAACAGTAAATTTAGTTTTGCAGTTTACTGCATCTAAGTTCATGTGTTAGAATCTCTATTCGTACAAAAATTGATTTCTATAGTTTTAGTTTAGAATACTATAATGAAATATTTTTCCGATTATATTCTGACAGAATAAAGCTTATATCAACTTGTTCTACTACTTCCAGTAAATATCTCTATACAGGAGAGAATCATTCCGTTTATTTTTAATAGTATGTAGATAAATTAGTTATCACTTGTAGTCTTTTTACATACGAAATGGCTGAAATAAGTAAATTACACAAAAAATAAGCAGTTTTTCAAAGATACGTCAGAAAAGGGTACTGTACACTTCATGGACAGAGTAAGAACAAGGACAGAATTTTTTTGTCCTTAGCACTTAGACAAGTCGAATGTTATGTCCATGGGCATTGATGACATCACTCTATTCTGTTCTTTCTATTTTTTGCGTTTCTCGTTAAAAGTAAAGCATAGATCAACTCGATATGGATAAAGAAATAAAAAACGAAACAGAAAAAAAGAAAAGAAAATTGCTGTTTTGTCGCAGTTCTATTGTAGAACATTGTAGACTAGGAAGAAGTGAAATCTTTTCTCTTCTGTTCTTGTATTTTCTCTCGTGAAAGAAAAGTTATAATACACAGCAATTTCTTCAGTTTTAACTTCATTTATTCTGTTTACAACGTCATACAAACACGTTTACCTTAAAGAGATATATTTGTTTTAGTAAGTCGACTTCTTGAACTTTGTGTGAACTCTGCTTTATTCTCTGCCATTAATAGCAACGTAATCTTGCTAATGTAGAATTTTTACTCAGAATCACGTTTTGCTAATGTAGGTAGTCATCTCTAAGCTGCTGCTTTCTCAAATTCTCAATTCATGATGTCCGCTTTTAAATAAAATCAGAGTAGTAGCAGTATTTCTAACGTTTCATTTGTCAAAATAATGTATCGGATAAAATTTTCACTTCTTCTTACAGTATGAACAAAACTTGTGAACTGGGCAGAGAAAACATCATTCGATGAGTATGACTCATTACCAACATATGTGGCAATAATACTAACAGCTAAAAACAGTAGCCGATGACCCTCAGTACAATTGTACTCGAAAGTCAAAATAAGATGAAAGAATATATATTTCTTTCTTTTATTTATTTGTGTCGTTTCTCTAACCTTCTTTTAAAGGAAAAAAGTGCGTATGATACATAATATGTTTTATTGTTACAGGTTGTTCTAATTGAATTATGGACGCCGTTAAAGCTGGTTTTGAGAAAGCCAAAGAAGTTGTTGCTGGTAAATGTGCTGAAGAACACGCAGAAAAAGCCAATGATCCAAGATTACCGGCACATGAACGTGTTGAGCATGCGTTAGAAGCTGGTAAAGCGCAAGTAAAAGAAGAAAAACATGCAGCCAAATCAGATTCTCATGCTATAGACGGAAAATTATCATAACTAACAATGTTAACTATAGTTGATTCATAAACATTATATTTGTTATTTTTATCTATTTGTAGCCTATCTAATTTTTAAACATGATATGTCATAAAAATGGTTTAATTGCAGCTTTGAGAAAGTGAATCGAAAGTGTTAGGATTTTTCAAGAAAGTATCAGCCGTGCTACCATGACATGACTCTCTCGCGAAACTGGTACCGTTTTAAGTACTCACGTTTATGTGAAGCAGGAAATCTGCCATAACATCTGTCGATGAGAGAGGCAGGAACGAGCATAAGAAAAGAGACTGAGCCACCTGATATTATTTCCTTATCATGAAATGTTGACAAGAAAGATAGGACTTAGAAGCTCGGACTACAAAAAGCACTAGAAGTATCTTGATCTTAATTACAATTGATCATACTAGATGATTATGCAGCTCCTTAAGACATCGATTGAATTAAAGGTTTGTCTTACGCTGTCATTTTTTACTGTAACAGATGGCCCAGGCGTAATTGCATTCCTAGTATTTCAATTTTTTTTATAGGCGATCGAGCTAATCTTTTTACCAAAAGATTCCCCATTCAATTCTCTACGAAAATGTCTTGACTGTTTTATTGCAAAATCTGTAGGTGAAGAATGACATGAGAAATTGTGGGAAGGACTCAAATGAAGAAAAATAAATTCAAAAAGTTTTTTCGATTTTATTTGCTAAACGTTTGATAGAGAAAAAAGCTAAAATAGACATCGGATAAATTTCAGTAAGTTCTGTCTTCTACCTATAATTAGAGATAAGATGATTATCGAAAGTGCTTGCATATCTTTCGCTATACACGATATTTTTTCATTCAGTTCTTCATCCATGTCGCACTGTTTTTGTGATTACCTGCGGTTCACCATCGAAAAACTACTGTCGCTAAGCCGTGCCATTCGGTCAGACGTGTGGTTTAGCGACGATTGATTTAATACCGAGCGGTAAACCGATTTTTACATTCACCGTTTTGTTTTGCAGCAGCCATTACATATAAGCAACGCCAAAAATCGAAAAAAACTTGATTTATTTTCAGATCAAATTGTTTTTTATTAATTTTCAGACTCGTTGAAATTTAAATTTCGATTGGAGTCAAACTTTCTCCTATTTAAAGGAGCCATTTTGCGATTAAAAAAAAATGAAAGTTTCAACCTAGTTTCAGACTTCTATTCAATGTGTTCAGAATGAAAATACCGGCGGTATTACCGATCTGTCACCGAGTGGTACCGCTGATATCGCGGTAACTTGCCCGTTTAACGGGCACATTAGGCGTACCAAATACCCTTCGGTAGCCGACGGTATTGAAGACATGGACCCACGCCTAGTGACGTGGTTAGAGATATAAGCCCGAACGGGCGAGTCGCGCCGAATGTGAAATTTTGAGACGCCGCCGCCAATGGTGGCGAAAAGCTCGATGGGTCCAGTGGGCAGCCAGCTGTTTGTTTTTTCTCTCTTTTGTTTCTATAGGCAGGAGGACTGGTAACATTTTCTTATTAGTCGTTTTGCTGACCAATACGGTATTTTTTCCATTATTCTTGTTTTTGTGTGCGTCTTAGTTCTACGTGTTTTTTCGTCAGTCAGAGATGGGCGAGTCCGAATCACGATTTGGGCTCGAGTCGCATTTGCGTTTGACTCGGACTCGAAACTTGACTCGATAAACTGACTCGAGTCAGCCATGTGCAACTTGGGATTGTTATGACGGTGTTTATTATACTTGTTATGTACCAGAAGAGAGAGATTTGAAAATATTCTAAGTAGAACATCGCTTCACATGAGAGGATCGAAGAACTGTTCTTGGAAAAACGGATCAGGAGGAAGTTTCCCTCTAGAAAATGACTTCGAAAACTACTACTTACCAGAAAAAACCCAAAACGTCAAAACTTTTCTAATTAAAAGCTTTATTTAGTTTAATAGATTCAGCCAATGAATCTCATTTTACCTAACATATATTCAAAGTGCATAATTTGTTATAGAAGGGATGAGTCATTTAGCTTCAGTCCACATACCATACTATCTTTGGATCAAAAACAAGCTAGTTTTTTCATTCTGTTGTGCTCGACACGCGAGGACAGTGGATGTGAAACTAGCCAATAAAACTGTCCCTAATGACCTTAACCATAGTGCGCTGATTAAGATAAAAAATTTCATGGATTGAATGAGAAGAGATAAACGGCAATCCACTTATTGTCATCATTAGAACAAGAACAAAAAACCATAAGAAAACTTCCCAGTATGATATGCGTCTGTGAATCCTACTTACGACACTTTACAACAGATGGTCCTCATTAGCGACATTCATTACTGACTATAAAAAATAAATATTTTAACCGAAAATTAAGAGAATGTTATATAATACTTCATAAATTCGTCGACTTTACTTGTTTCTAAGGTATACCTATCAGGGCTATATACTTCTGTTTACACACTGTAAAACATAATTACGATAAAAAGTGGTAAAAAGCAGAAAGCACCTGTAAATCCTTGTCTGTTTTTTTTATCAGTGCTTGTTTTTCGCCTGATCGGTGACTAATTTTCCAACACTTGATAAAATTTACTTCTACAGAAAGTTAAGGAGAGAAATTAAACGAAGAATACTCAACATAATAGAACGGACGAACTTTCTAAGCAATTTTGTTTTACAAATTTAGAATATTTTAAACAACTCTAAACAATGAAACAAAAGTGAAGCTATTTTTGAGTACTTTGAAGTGCACTCTTTCGCCTTATGCAGTTCACAGATCGTTCAAATATAAGTGAGCACTGAAAATTCTAACATTAGCACTGAAAAATCAACTATATGTTGAAAATCTATCCGGAAGAAATCATGCGAGTATATATTATGTGTACCTTTAGAACGAAGCAGATACGTAATTAATAAGTGAAAAGGTTTTTCACAAAGCAAAAATGAGCACAATAAAATAAGTGAAAAATAAGTACAAATTAAAATATGTCTACAGCATTTCGTTCAAAATCTTCTTGCAACTAAAAAACGATAATGTGCGCTCTTTCTATTTCCTTGTTAAAGAACCCCTACCTATACACAAACCATACGTACAAGCTGATCATACAAACTTGCCACTTTACGTACTACCAAGCAACATGCAAACGAACATCATACAATTATCACTGCGTCAGATCTGATCGTCAAAAATTTTATACATTAGAAACTGTACACATTCATGACCACAAACACCTACATCTCAAAACGTTTCAGTACTGCATCACATCAGCTTTTAGTATCTCTGCAGTTCTATGAACAATTTCAAAACCCTCACCAGGGAAGGTTCTTGATAAACTCTCACCTCCACGATCACTCAAGATACATTTGAAAGACGTATGATAAATTCCAACTTGCAATAGGTCCTACGAGGCCTGGAAAACATTGTGTAGCGTGGGAAGTGAGACATATCCCAATCCTTACTCCACGTCATACAACGTTTCAGGAGCCTCTCCCAATGACTACATACCCAAAGTTAATTTTTTATAAAACGCTTCCCAATCTCTTATCAATCTTTCTCTAGTCTGTTGAAAAAGAATATTCGAAACGCGTTCACACTAGTTGGCTTTTTGGGTATCCTCTCGTTTCGTCCCATATTTGTTAATTAGCTCTCGTTTCGTCCCGTTTACATTTTCTATCATTCTACTCATTTTATAACTATTCATTTTTTTCTATCAACTGTATACTAATCAATATTAATATAATTTGATAATTGATACATGGCTTTATAAGTTACA
>CAJNOQ010008620.1:0-11018 GCA_905250885.1 Didymodactylos carnosus | reverse complement strand
CCGGTTCTTTTCAAAAAGAACTGTTATCGATTAGACAGATTGAGTGCTTTTAGGACAATTTAACACCAGTTGTTTTGAAAAGAACCGGTCAACCAGTTCATGGAACTGGTAGCAGCTCAAAAGAACTAGAACTGTTATAGTCCTATTGACAGCATACCACAAACATCGTGTACTGTGATCCTCTCTCAGCCCGTCCCATACCAGGTAAGTGAACTACAGGTCATTCACAGAGAGTAACCCGTGGCCCCAGTTGATTCAGAAAGGTCGATAACGTATCGTGAAGTTTCATTTTTAGCCATCGGAAAGAGGCTGACTGAGATATTCGCGTGTGACACCTCATAGTGAGGTGTACCGAAAGATGGAACCGGATCTCGATGATTTCACGAACATGTAGGGAGTCTTTTTTTTATAGATCGTGTTTTCTAGTTCGGTGCTACCGAAAAAAATCAAATCGGGCACAAAAAATAGAGGTCTCCAGAAAGGTGGTACGCTTTCCATGGATTCACACTATAATCGAATTATAAACATTTCTTTTCGTTAATGTGATGAACAGTAATTCAATTCATGATCAAAATTTTATTTTCCTTCGACTACTGGTGTAGCACAAAAAGGACACATTGGACACCGTTGCCGATTAACAATTGTGCAACTCATTTGAATGTTATTACACGGCATTTGGATTTGTGGACAGATTCGTCTCGAACATTCACTGATATGTATCTGAAAGACGGAAATAACACGTCATGTGTATCGATTCTTAATGGATAAATACTACATTTCACTATGTAGGTCATACTTACTGCAATAATTTCGGAACCTAAATTTGGAATGGTCGGTATTAAATACTACAAAAAAAACAGTTTAAAATGAATTCATATTCTTGTTTGCATTATTTATCTACGTTATTTCAAGACCTGGTGTACACCATACGCATACAATCATGTACAAAATCCATACAACCTTTGTTATTGTCACCATACCGTTCGGTTATTTTATTATTAATGAAGAACAATGAATGTTTGATGATTGATTGCTCGATTCGAAACACCATTTTGGCTGAATCTTAAACAGTGGTTTGTCGTGTATGATTACATTCCGGGTGCAGCTCGTGTCAATCTTTATTCATTACCAGTGTGTGAGACACTGTTTCTTTATGATCTATATTCGAAGGCTACATCGCGTACAACGTCTATTTCAGCAGCCAATGATGAAGGACTCATGAAGAGTGCACGCACAGTCCGAATAAAATTATCTCGAGCGACGATTGATGCCAATGCAGGAAAGGTAGCGTGAGTCGTGGTAGATCGATTGGAATGCTTAATCGTGATCATTCTTTCTTTCATTCTACCTAACGAAAGCTTTGCATGCATAATTACAGGACATTACTGAAGAACAGTAGCGTCTTCGTCAGATCGTTAAATTTTCTACTAAAACCAACGAAAGTCGGCGTACTGCATTTCCAAGAAGGTGACTTAGTTTGCAGAGGACTAAACCATTTAATTCTCATCCTTTCACATCACTCTCATCGTGTTTCCAGTGGTTTACCAGTGAATAAGTGAATTTTGATAGGAAAAAAGACTTGTTTTCAATAAACAATATTACTACTGCAGTCTTAGGCAGCACGAAAGTCATCCAGTTTGTTCTAGACTAAATACAGCGATTAGCTTATTCTCATTTTCTAGGATGAAGAGCCTGTGAATCGTCGCTTGTTTGATCAAGCGAAAGAGCTTAGACTAATCGTTGGTAATGAATGGCCAACCGGATCGCATCGTTTCCTCTCGGAATTAATCGATCTCTCACGTATTTCCAGAATGATGTTAGGAATTGACTTCGATCGACTATCCGATCAGGACACGGTGATCGATATCAGCATTTTGCTCGGTCAAGTTGACAATCTTCGCTCGCTCGAATTTCTGTGCTCGCCCGTCACCAATAATTACAAAACCGCCATAAAAAATGTTTTTTGCTCCATGACGCCAAGTCATGTAAAATATTTACAAGTTTCTGTGCAGAGTCTCGAGGACATGATCATGGTTCTTGAGAAACTCAAGAATCTGTCTAGTGTATCATTTTACCGCAACGACGTTAATACAACCGTCAGCCAGCATTTGTTCGAATGGCTTACGCAGTCGGGATGGGATTTCGCTCAGCGACAATACAATTGTTATACACAATTATGGCTGGGCAAAAAAGACATGAACATGGTTGTCCGTTCTGTTGATACAGGCTGATATATCTCAGACTATTGCCATTTGATTGCTGTTTTCTCGCTTTCTGTAGAATGAAATCAGAGTTTTACTCACTTGGACAATGGAAATGTTGCCTCAACTAGAAAGTAGAGAATATAATTGTACAATCAGTACCTTCAATGGATAGTTTTAACCCATTCGCCACGATGGAACCCACCGGTGGGTCTCACATTATTTTTACTAGAAACTCAATAGAGAATCACTTTCTTCCCATTTTTTTACCTTAGTTAGAGGTTACAAATTAAATGTCACCAGTTCTGCCTTAAATACTATTTGTTCGTTTATTGAAAAATGCGATGCTTCTGATTAAAACAATCAAGACAAAAGAATTTATCACAATCAAGACAAAAGAATTTATCACAATCAGGACACAAAACGTTTTTATTTTCTTTGCAGTTGCATGAGCGACCTCTCTTGATTGTTGCTGTCTTATTTTCTCGTAGCAGTCAGCACAACGACATCGGAAATAGCGAGTAGAACCTTTCTTTTCTTCGAGCTTGTAATCAGCAAGTTTGCGCTTCGTTTGGCCTATTGAATTTTTCATATGATCGCAAAAATGGCTCATTATGTGATGATACAAAGAAGAGAACAATGAATAAGCAGTGAAAGATAATAAAAAGGTCACTAAGTGCATTATTTGTTAGAAGTTAATTCTTCACAGAAATGAATATTTCGAAGAAGTTTGTAAGAAAACGGAATCGTGGTGAATGGGTTAATATAATTGAGGTTTTAGGCAACTAACTTTACGATTTGATTACCAGACATCTATTGTAGCAACATATAGTATAAGTGAATAATATTACAAGGCGATATCAAATGACACAAGTTACTCATCCCTCGAATGACTCTTGATGAAACCTTTATTTGTACGGACATTATCCTCACTGGCATGCACACAGACCTTGCGTTTACCATGTAGAGAGACGACGAGGAACACGTCCTACTTCTAGACAGTGACTTTCCATGTGTTCAAATAATTAGATTCATATCGATCAAGAAAACCGACCAAACTAGAGGTCGAAAATACGAATGAATCCGCCACATATCAGTTGTTGCTTATTCACTGGAATCAAATGGTTTCGTGTTTTCGAGCGGATCGTAGCCTTTGCGGTTTCTTCGACGTATGACATATACAGTTATTCTTTGATTGTGTGTCATTGGAGATGAAACTGTCTCGTTCAAAGACCGACGGGGCTGCGAGATTCCTCCATTCCGAATGTACATAGTTGATCTCCAATGAGAGCATTTAGCAACGACGCAGCTATGGTGAGCTAGAAGTCGGTACCGGCGGAGATGATGATCGATTTTATTTCAATACATGTGCGATGTACGATGTTTCTATGCATACGACGTCTCAACCGAGAGGAAACTCAAAAGTTTTCGTAAAGATATTTGCTATCCTACCCTTCAGTGCTTTTCATCGTCACTCTATAATATCTGGCTCCTTCGAGCAGTATTTCTACATGCTGATCTTTTTCAACGAGTTCGACTGAGTGAACATTCTGTTTTTTCACAAGAATGACACCATTTGTGAAACGAAGTATCGATCTGACAATGAATTCACTCGCTTGAAACGATAACTCTCATTGAAAGAAGAATCACATGAGGCGAAAGTATAAACTAAACTCTTTCGCGGCAGGCAGGACGGCTAAAATTCCTCCTCGCGCCAGTCTCTGATACTCAACACTCGTAATCCGTTAATCTATCTCCAGTAAATGAAGAGACCATGAAATTAAAAATACGGATTAGCAGCGGACGGATGTAACCTTTTTTCCTATCACGATTTTACTTGCCACACAATCGTCCATCACACAGATGCCAACATGTTTCACCCCATTCACAAGTGGATCTTATCCGCAAAAAGTGAAAGAATCTCTCATCAAAAAGTATTTTCGAAAAACATTTCTATGCGGATCAAAGTCTAGTGCTACATGTCTCGATAAATATTAAGCTGAGGCACTTGAAAGATTGTAAAATGCTCTCGGCTTGATGCAAAAAATTTGTTGAATCCCTGCACTTCAAAGCATGAGAGCGGAAGGTTTCAATTATATTAAACTGATTTCGAAAATATTATGCCAACGGGTACGATAGTTCTTCAGAAAAATACGAGCGTAAATCATCCGGTAAGATCATTCAGAAGTACATTGAAGCCGGACTGGTCACGCGTACGAGTAACTTATCTGACTTACGATAGAACTATGAGCTCGAATACGAGATACCTATTAAAAATCAGCAAATATTCCATGCTTGGCAACGCAACATTTGCATCGATCAACGAAACCTAGCACCTATACTTTCGATAAACTTCTATCTAACAAAGTACCACAGTGTTCATGTGAAAGTAGGTCTCTGTGCACCTCGGTTCTTGGAAAAGCATGGTGTGCAAAGATGCCGGATATACCGTGGTCTTCTTCGGTTAGGAATTCCTTCTCACCCTCACCTTCACCCATCTCGGCACTCTCTGATGGTCTGTGAGATGAGGTTCTTTAAGATGGTTCGGTCGGTCCATCGCGATACCCGGTATCCTCATCTTTATCGATCCTTGATAGGTATCGGTGATTAGAATATCGGATGGAACAACCCTCCCTCACCAGATCATGTGGAACATTGTGGTAAGAAGAGTATGCTGAATGGTCATAGGGGATATCCAGTGTATTGGCATTGAGGCATTTCCGCGTCAGCCATTAGCTCACAGAAATAGACTTCTTGCCTTGCTGAAAGAGGGCTCTGTCGCACAAAAAATTTGCTCTGTCTGCCAGTGATTCTCTCGATCAATAGGGATTGTGAAAGTGAGGTTTTAGCACAAGTAGATTTGTCTTTAAGCTTTGTTTTGATCAAAGTGCATTTATATTGCGATGCTGTCCACGAACAGGTTTCTCAGCGGAACTCGCCACTGATCAGAATTTCTATATGCTCTCGAACCGAATAGGTTTTTTCCTACATATCCTACGATTGAACTTTATCGGACAGCACCGGGTACTTCTGCTGGTATGGACATATATGTCACTCGGTTTTGCTCTCTTCGTTGTTTTTTATTTTCTCTGTATGGGAATGCATGCAAAGTTCCATTTGCTTGCTTCTTCTCGGTCTATGGATGGTGAACGAATTGACGCTCAGAACATCACACTTGCACTGGGCACCAAAGCGAACCTCATCATGCACCGTGACGACCAGAAAACAGCAACGAAATGAAAACCAACACGTTTCTTCCACTGCCACAAGAGAGAGATTGACAAGTTTTATTATTAGAAGTGATATCGATCAGATTCATTCGTGAGCAGTATCTGCGAATGAACCGATGTCTGGAGCGATTCTTAGGAGAGGACAATGAGGGAAAGATCAAGTTGATATAGCCCGATAGCTCTTGAAATGGGCGATCTATTCTCGGAGAAATCGAGTTGAGAAATGAAGAGGATAGCCGGTAGAGAAGGCTTCAGCAGTGCCAGCAAGGAAGACCAAGAATCGATGATTTACCTCGTCACCTACCTATTTAGCGGATAAGTTTCGATTAGATATCAATCGATAGATCGACTCACAGGCTATGCATTGGTGGATGACTGGCGTGAACAAGAGGTCGGAATCATCTGAGGATTGGATTTTTCTCTCCTAGGCAAAAACGACTTGGAATGCCGAAAGCCTTCCATTGACTCTGTGGTATTTGTTGATTTGCCAGGAAACTTGGTGCGAGTTCACGCAAAATTTCAAGAAATGAATTCGACATGGTTGCAGAAGAACGTCTGCTCTATAACTTCCGACTGTCAGGTTTTACGGTTGATCGAAAATTCTCGAAGCTAGAACGCTTGTGGCAAAATCCTTGCAATGTGGTCGTGGATTTACCTCCGGTCGTAGAAAAGGGAATCAAATCCAATATTCAGAAAATGTCATTGTTTTCAAAAACATTCTTTCAAAGGATTGCTTCTCGAACTGATTTAGCTTTTCTACTCGCATGAAAAACATTTTTGGAAGCTCCAATATACTTCTCGTGATGTAATCCTGCAGATTCTTTTTTTCGAATCAAAAACCGAACTAAAATTTTGACATTTGTTACTGGTTTAAAATTACCGTGGTAAAATTCTAATATTGCTACCGAAACGTCGGTAAAGGTAGAAACGTGTTACCGTTACCACTCATCTCTAATCAGTGAGGTTAAAACATCCAATGTATTGTGCAACCCAACATTATCCACTATTGCGTGACAGAATTTCACTTTTTCGACTTCTTTGTTTTTATATCTCCAGAACCATGTAAGAGATTGCGATGACATTTTTATCAAATGTGTATAAGAACAGGTTCTTCAAATTCTGAAAGCGTAAGTTTGAGCGGTGCAATAGATCAGCAGTTATAGCAAAAATAGAGGCCGTGATAGAATTTCAAAAAATGGAAAGTTTTTTTGCGTGCTCTTTGAACTTCGAACTTCTCTCTGGAATAAGGCACTGCGTTTGACATACGTTACTGAAAAGTGTTCGCTAATGTTTGGGCTTTCATAATATATCTTTAGTTTTGGTTTTAAGTGTTAAGATCAAATAAAACGAGCGAAATATCGACCGTGAAGAAACTTCATTCGTAACGGAATTTCATTTTCTAGTGTAGGTTATGATTGTCATAAATTCGACACTCAAACGAACCTAGCCAACTTTCTTTGATTCTCTATCATCCGCGTGCCACTCTTTCATCATGCTAAGCAGTTTTTGTTAAGAAAATATAACGCCTGACGGCTAATAACAAATTTAAAATTTCGATGAATTTGCGACGTTGCTATGATTAAATACCATTAAAATTGAAATTTGAGCATTTTCTAAGCGAGAAAATTATCGTGTATAAGCTCAAAAATGTTTTTAATCACGTTTACGGGGGAACAAATGATATGAAAAGTTGGACTGTATCATTACTGATTTTCTCCCAGTGATACTAAAACGTTTAACCAATAAATAGCAAGTCTCAGGGGACATCTTGATGGTTTTGATGTCTATTTAATATACTATTCTAGCCGCAGTTTCTAATGCTATCATTGGTTTTGATTAGTTTTACACTTCAATCTCATACTTGAGCGATAGTGACAGACAAATTCTTGAATTTCAATTCAAATTTTTGTCTGGATTATATCGGGTTTCACATAAGACATCAACTTGATATATGTCGATATTTGCTTTATTCTTTGATGGTTGTTTCCTATATGATGGATTTTTATCTGTAAAAGAAAAAATTGAAAATAGATTTCATTGTTTTTTGGTGTAGTAATATTTTTTTTCTGAACTAAAAAGCTGTGTAGCAGTAAATAGTTTCTGTTGTTTATTAGTTGTGTGTATGAATGGAACAAAGATTTCTGTTGCTTCTCTTTCGTGTTTATGTGTCAATAAATGATCTAAAAATTGACCGACATTGATTGACGATATCTGCAAGTGATCATTTTTATCGTCGACAAAACAGTAAACTATACTGCGACTGCAATATCCAATAAATCTGTAGTTTTTATCTATTTACATAGAGGAAATGATACTTTTCTTCGTTCAAAAACAAAAGAACGTGTCCTTGAATTCCAGATATAATTCGAGAGAAATACTCAATTAAAGGATATTTTTTGTAAGAAAAAGCAGTTTTTAGCTTTAAAATTAAGGTTAATTCGATTGTACTTTTAAAGTATCAAATTTAGTTCTGTTAATTGTTAAAAGAACATTTAGTACATTCTTCTTTTTTTTCCATTTTCAAACACAATAGTTTGTAAAATATAATAGGTCATTGACTTAAAATTAATGCATCATTTATTCATTTTAAATAGAATAGTGACGCACACATCTGATACACATTTTTCTTTAGAATCACATAAACGAATTTCAATACTGTTTTGTTCTGTAAAAATAAACACAAAATAAATTATTTTAAAACTATGACACATACTACAGAACCAATATTCAAGTCAAATCATATAATCACAAGAATATCATTTGAAAAAGAAATTCTATAAAATGCAACAATCGATCATCTGTGTCTTATTGGTAAGTAAGTTCATTACATATACATATGCTAAACTGTGAGAATCCGTTATGTGTAGAAAGATTTTATTGCCGATTTTAGCAAAATACTAAAATTAAATAAGTTCTTCTGGTTTCTTGTATAGAGTTATTTCTTCAAATTTTGTCACTGTCTAGTAGAAAACAGTCAGAAAAATTATCCTAAGTTTAGAAAGATTCGGACCACAAAGCAAAAGATAACCTTAAGATTTTTTTTTAAAGATTCACATTAAAACTTTGAAACTTGATTACGTAGTTTGACTTCAAAAACTTTTTAAAAGAGCAGCCAAGAAAATGTACTACGGTATTGCAGTAGTGACTGTATCTGTTGGCGAAAAACGAGATGATGTCCTGAGCCAATTTCGACCTTTAGAAGACAGATGGATACAAAAACAACAATGTTTCCGATTTAATTAAGGGAAGCGGTCAAAATGATCGTAGCAAACGTAACAAACGTAACAATCGTAGAATGCAAAGAGCTTCTCTTTTAGCCTTATCACTGCTAATATGATCTTAAACAAATAGTGAGAATGATTTTTCACTACCGTTGTCATAGTGGGTATTACATAGACTAATGATAGAATAGACTCACGATGCTGCTGAACTATATGGTGAAACGAAACGGCAATACACAACGTATGAAAGTTTGATCAGTATTTTCTAAAGATAACTAGTTTGAGAGTCATAGATATTAGGCGTAGTCGATTACGTTGTACGTCGGAAAGATCTCGCTGAGATAACCGTGATTTTTACTCGAGGATCTCCATGTTGAGATTTCACGTTTTGCTACACTACAGTATAACTCAGTTCACCTTGCAACTTCAAAGGAAGCCATCTTTCTGATCTTTCTTCCTTTTTCGCGCATTTAGAGGTGAACATAGGAAGCAAGAAACGACAAAAGAATAAATTATATATTTTTACATGTTCAATCAATTATTCTATGCCTATGAAAAACAGTACGCACTTCAAGTTGTGCTATAAGCTGTCATTTTGGCGAATTGAAATAAATTAAGTGAAAAGTACCTATTTCTACCTTTTACACTACTTTCTAACACCCGAGTTGTACTCTACATTGAGTCATTTTTAGAAAAAGGTACCGATCATTTTTTGAGTTATACCACTGCCAATATCGTTGCCAAGCATACCAAAAGTTTAGTTTTTATGTATGTGCAAAGCATATATCAAGTAAATTTAGTATAGAAAAACCGGATTAAGAATGAATAGAGAAAGATATGAGAGCGACAGAAAGAGTACACATTATTACATGTTCGCAAAAAGATGGAGAAGGACACCCCAACAAAACGAACAAAATAATTAGTTTAATTTAACAAGTTACAAGTTTGTTGACGTTTTTGTAAATGAATCTGGGATGTATTCATCTCATATATTTTTCTTATGTGCTCGTATATATGTATGTAGAACTTTATCCCTTTTTATAGAAAAGAACAAACTTTCTGTTCTAATCTATGTATTCATTTATTATATGTCCAAAGGATGCTGTGCTCATTCAATATTCTCCCAACTTCGCAAATTAAAATTATATTAACTGGAGAGGGTCCATTTTCACTTCTTATACTAGTTTGAAGTACAGAAGTCGCACTGATGTATTTTCCAGAAAAAGTTTTTATTTTTATTTACTTTTAGTTTTTGAGATCTGTGACTCCCAATATGGATGAATAACATTTAATAAATCATACTTTATGCTTTTATATTTCGCAGCCAGATAAACTCTTTTTAACTACTATGACTTTCCGGCTTTCTCTTCGGGTCATAATATTCAGAGATACTGTGTGTGCGCTGGAGATACTGTATTCATCTACTCAAAAAATTTCGTCTAAATGATATTCAAAACGCTACAAATATGTATGTATTGGAAATATTATTAATAATTACTTTTCAACTATTTTTCATCACATACTGATGTTTCCTGTAAAAAGAAAATGTAAATTTAGTTTTAGGCATGTCTAAAAATATTTATGGAATAATTATTTATATTTCTGATGCGAGTAAAAAACTAGAAGAACAACTGAATGAAATTCAAAACAGAACATAAGCGACGCTTACTGCTGCAAGAAAAACAGTAAACGGTGCATGTTGAGAAGGGAATGTGGAAGTGCAATACGTTTGGTGCCAATAAACACCCAAGTATAAATGAATACTGTCTGTCCCTATTTCTGGCAATGTTTCGACAGCTACATTCGATCCCGAATCTGAGAATGTCACTTTTCCTTACCAGTGATCTTATCTTTTGGGTATCTGATAATTTTTTTTTCACCTCTTAGTTTCTCTCATCTTCAGTTCTGTATTTCTCTTTGTCAAACATAAATTATTTCATATTTGCTTTACAGCAGCTTGAACAATATTCGAAGAAGAAAATTTTGGACATCTGTTCGTACTGACTAAACTGAATATTCAATGAGAATAGAATTTGTTCTCTTCTCATATTGATTTTAAGAAAAAGTAGGTGTAGTACAAAATAATTAATTCTGTTTGTAATAAGAGAAAAAGATCATAACCAAAAATTATCTATACTCTACTAGAAAAATGGAAGTGCTGGTTTTATTTCTCTTTCTGTTTCATTTCACACTTTATTTTTCTTTATTTCCATATATTGCATATAGAACGACCGTAGCCTCCTAATTGCGAACAAAAATTAAGCCAGTTAAGATCAAAATGTTCGCAATATGGAACACAGAAAATATCGTTGATCTCATTTTTATCGTGTTTCCAAATTGCGAACATTTTAATAATCAAGTGGTAG
>CAJNOQ010008618.1:0-11023 GCA_905250885.1 Didymodactylos carnosus | reverse complement strand
TTCTTTTGACAAAAGGATGAAGTCTCTATCTGTCAGGGAAGCCGAGATATTGCAAAATAAAAAAGGTCTTCAACTTTTGAACAGCACTTTTTATATAAAAATTAACCCGGTCCTGAAAGGGTTAATGATAATTGGGCTATGGATGTGATTCAAGATGAAACCGGAATGATACCAGATCAAGAAACCGTTGCTAATTTACTGAAGAAATGTAGATCTTTGGTTAATATGATTAAGCGATCTTCGATATTGACGTCGTTTTTTGATTGTGAACGAATGAAAGCTAATATTAAATGTACATTATCAGGAGACATGAAAACAAGATGGAACAGCAGCTTTATCATGATTAACAGTTTATTGAAACTTCGTGTGATTATTGAAACGTTGTTTAAAGAAAAATATGATCTAAATGTTCGACGGGATCAAATAACAAGATTAATTGCAATGGAATTATTAACGGATGATTGGACATTGTTAGAAAAATTACATTATGTTTTAGAACCATTTTATGTAGCCACTACCATAATGTCTGGCCGATCTTATTCTACAATCGGAATTTGTTATTATCTGTAATGCTCACATTTTTGTTAGACATAGCTTCAAATTTCTTTTCACAACTAAGTTTTCAAGAAGAAACATTTCTCTACAAAATGCGACGTTCCGCGACTCTGAGTAATTCTTTATAGACGACTTGTAACAATTTTCGCTGAAGCCCGAACAACAGTTTTTAACGGGTGCATGCCTGCTGTCCATAACTTCATATTATCTTGTATATGAGTCCTTGAAATGGGACATATGTCGGATAATTTCGTGTGATCTTGCGTAGTTTACACGATTTTCAGATGATTCTTTTTGCATTCGATAGAGCACATGCGTATGTAAGCCATAAACAGAAGATTTTTATAAAAACTGTCAGTCTCTAGTTATCATAATTAATTATAAGTTTAATTTAGTCCACAAAAATATATTTAAATTAATATCTCGTATAGTGTGAAACTAATATGATCGCAAGTTTTTCAGATAAAAAACGGCCAAGAAACAGCAAAACACGAACAAAACTTCCAAGAGTGTCTCTAATTACCCCCAAGTACTCTATGTGACATGAAATATTCAAAAACCATTCTAAAATTGATCTAGCATAAAGTTCTAAAAAACGATCCGTTAATGGCGAACTTCTGTGTGTCAATGTTATTATTTGTCAATGTCTTCGGAACTACCGTTTTGCCCGTAATGGTTTACAGAGAAGGGTAGCAGGTCAAGGAAGCTCGAAATCCCAGAGAGAGGCGTATGCTGGAGGCCCTGAGCAGAGTAGAAACGAGTTTGTCCTCATTCTCATTGAAATCAGGACATGAAATACCTATAAAATGATTCACTCTGTATTTTCACTGAAAAGGTCACTAGCGATCCGAGCTCTCGGAAATTCTTATGGAAGGTTCTGAAAACCTTTTTCATAAAAATAAATTTGTACAGCAGCAGTCATTTATTTTTATCAAATAAATGACATTTTATCAAATAAATGACTGCTGCTGTACAAAAATTTATTTTTATTCACTTGTTGGCTCTAAATCGTAATAATGTTCAACCTTTTTCATCATTAGATTTGAACTCAGCGCAGTCGAAAACCTATGAAAAGTAACTTTCTCATGAACCTAATGATTGTATTGATTTCCTTCCGTGCTATGATAGCCCGGAGTATCTTCTTCAAAATGAGAGTCAAGCAAGACCTTGGTTTTCCGCTGGTCGGGTGTTGTGTCGGATTTCTTGCGAGTCCCAGGACTGGCACCCGGTGACTATTGGTAGCCTTGAGAACGGATGGACTATAGGTAATCGATCATGCTGAGTCTTGTGACAATATTTGTTTTTAGAAAAAATTCTAAAAGTCTACCGAAAAGTGAGTTTTACGAAAATTTGGGTTTTCAAGCTGTTTCAACTATTAAAAAGTTCACTTTTCACTCAATAAACATCGGAACGAGTTCAGACCTTCAGAATATGGTCGATGCCTCATGTTGAAAAACCGCCAGCATCTAGAGTACGTCAAAATTCGATAGATAGTTACTTCGGAATTTAAGAAACAATACCTGTTGCAAGTCCGCTATTGAATTCTACGAATGGAAATGAAAAAATTTTGACTTTTCATGTCTTACTCGGTCCGAGCAGGATATATAGGCTGAAAAACGTCTTTGGAATATAAAACTAGGGACCAGTGGGACTCTTTGTTTATGCTAAAATGTTGTAGGTTTGCTTACAACCACTTCTTATAATTATCTAAATATACACTTTTAACTATACCGAAAACAAGTGAGGGTACAGTGGACCTAATAGGGGAGGTATTTCGAGTTTTTTCCGCCGTTTTAAACTTTCATCCAAAATAAAATACATATTCATAACCAGCATAAAATTCTGAATCGAACGAGAAGTCTTGCAGGACATTGCAAATCAAAAACTTTCGTGCCTATCTGAGCAGACTGTCCTAGTGAAAGTACTTATACTATGAGTACGACTTTACTCATCATGTTTTTGGAAAACTTGACTTTTCCTCTGTGACGTACTTAAATAAACACCTGCTAGCACCTTCATTTCTCAACGAAATTGCTTCAAATTTTCAAAACTCATTTAGTTTCGCCTGCTGTACAGTACAGGAATACTTGAATTATTTTTTGTACTGAGATTTTACCTTGAGATTTTCACAGGTTTTCTGGAAAACCTGTCGAAGATCTGCTTTGTTTTTTGTAGTTCTGGCGGTGAGAGCGAACAGCGTATCTTCTCTTATGCTTACTCTTCAACTCTCATGCAATTTGGGTGAGAAATGAAGGTGCCAGCAGGTGTGTATTTAAGTACGGTCACAGAGGAAAAGTCAAGTTTTCCAAAAACAATTCTTATTTTGAACTTTGTTTAAGCCAAACAACAAACATTGCTGCGAGATTCCCGGTGTTTGAAAATTTGTTTCATCCGTTTTGAAGGTTCCTGGACTTCAGGTTTAGCCGATAAGTTAGTGTCCGGAGATTGCTTGTAGCGCCCGAATCACGGTAGACGGAGACTTGGGCAGGTTGTACAGCGACATCTTTTGTATATTCACATGTGTTTAGCGTAGTGCTTTGCTGTGTAGATTTCTGAAACAGCAGGCTCGGACATTTTGTTTCGAAAGGAACACCGTGGTAAATCTCTTTGGGAGACTAGATTTTTCCATAGGATTCTAGCCTCAAGTGTCCTCTGTCAAATGCTGAAAATCGATGGTCTGTATCTCATTTCTATCAAAAGTTATTTATAAAATACCTATGGGCATTCTTTTTTGGCGGCGATAGTAGTTAACACCTTGAACTTCCTCCAGACGAAATATTCAGATGTTCTTTTTCGTTGCTAAATCTTTACCTTGATCACTTTTGAGTAGGCCTACTTTCCTCGCTGTATGTCTCAATTTTGGTGCGACATATAATCGGAAACTTGATGTTTGATGCAGTTCGATATTCACGCTTGCAGTTTTAAGAAATAAGAATGGGATATTTTTTCAACCATATCAATTAATAGAGCCTGATGTACTGATCAAGAATATGTGAGAAGGAATATTTAAAAGTACAAATAACCGTTGCTTTTTATCAAAACAACATTTCGGATCTAAGTTTTTAACGCTATCTGTCACAGTATTTTCGGTTTCTACTCTACTATTCAAGCTTTAATCACGAACCATTCCTAGTGTCATGAACAGCTTGTGAAGAGAGCTACAAGAACATACATAAATAAGTGAGTTAAATGTGGGATCATGGCGAAATCGTGAGAATAAGTTCAAGTAGCGCTAAAAGGTGAGTCGAATGATATGCGGTTCGTGATTTTAGCAAAAGTTTTGTTTTTTCATCAAAAATTCAGATGAGGTCTCCCTCATGAAAAAAGACTAAAAGATCGCCTATAGTCCAAGTTTTGCTGAAATCATAACTACATAAAATTGAACTTTCTATCGATTTTCATCGAAATGAAAACATTTTGAGGAGGGATCTATTGGATTTGCATCCCGTCCTTTGTTAACAAATTATTATATTGTTCTTACTATTTTCTTGCTAATGTTACTATATTAGATAACTTTAGCATTGTTAGAGTTGTAATTAGCGGTCTGAGAAATGTCGCTTTCAATGATTTTATTTTCACTCATGCTTAATCAACTCAGCAGAAAAATCTAATATTTAATGTAAGGCGCGCGTAATTCAAAGTTACAGCACTCTTTTCTTTTTGACTTTTTTTATACATGGCTGCATAGGGCTTACGAGCTGACCAAGAATATGTCAGTTTTAACCTGCCGAACTAATTTTTTCAATGAGAAAATCCAAAATACGGGAAGGTCCTAAATTTCAAAAAACCGTTCCGGTACGTAAAAAATTCGAGTAATTTTTTCTATTTTCATCTGGAAGCTCTGCGGTTCCTTTTTTTTCTGATTCAGTGCATAAAACTGAGCCTATATCTATTATTTGAGCTTTATTAGATATAATATTGTCAAATTAAAAACTGATTTACCAACATAGTTTAAAGTGTACCAAAGTTTTTTGCAAACCTGTCTATTTTTTATCTAGTCATTGAGTTTGATTCAGCAGACCTCTAGATACCACCCATGTCCTTTTCGGAGCAATGGTAGTTCATTTGGTCAGCCATCTAGTTTAAAAAATTGTCTAAACGTGTAGTTTAAGGGGGCTGGGTCCCGACATTTAGATTTCGCTCAAGCTTTCCCAATTTGTACAGCACATCTTGAAGTGTATGTCATGAAGTTTTTTTCGACTTACGGTCATTAGCTGACTGAGAAAACAATTAATTACTCTCAAGATTTAAGCTAGTTTTTGAACGCTACGGCTGTTTTTAAAAGTTCCAGTATCCGGCAATCTTTTACTACAAAAGTATGGTTCAAGCGTAGAACGAAACAGAAATATCTGGAGATTATTTTCTACAAAACAGCTAAATATATCCTTTCTTTTCTTCTTTGATGACTAATTAGCGCTGATTATTATTAATTTATTCCACTTCATTCTCTTAAAGTAGTGTTGTAAAATAACCATGCAGTACAGCTATTCGAGCTAAACCTCTTCTGGTAGAGAATTTCATAGCCTACAACACAGGCTACTCTGCAACCTTTTGCATCAACATGTGATACTTCAAAAGATATATTTTAGCCTAAATGTTGACAGTAATTAATTGTTTTTTTAGTCAGCCAATAGCCGTAAGCTGAAAAATTTCAGGATATACACTTCGAGTTGTGTGCACAAATTTGGAGCTTAAACGCAATAGTTGAAAAAGAGGGGGTTCCTTTAATGGCTCCCCTCCCTCCTCAAAAATGATGGTTCTTGGCTAAAAAAGTCGATTTTGAGATGAGCACATAGAAAGATAACCTGAAGTGTCTACTTTCAGAATCTGTATCGTTTCTGGTTACAGAAGTGATTTTTCGCGACTTTCGAACAAGTTATCCGAGAGCCTCGAAAAACCGGGTCTTAGAATAACAGCTTTTTCCTGGATATTTATGCAATTAAATTCTTTTCTGAGCGCGTAGATTTGTATAACAAACTTTTGTAATCAAAATAAAACTTTGCTCAACTCTGTATAATCTTGCATCAAAAAGTAACAGGCATTTTCCTGCAAGTCCTAAAATTGAGCGTTTTATCCAGTTATGAGAGTTACACCTGAAGTATTTCCCAAAACTTTTTAATATAGTTTAAGCTAGAGGGTTCGGGTTTGCTTTATTTTAAGCTAGACACCTAACTATAATGGACCGTCTAACGTATTCTTTGCGTAAGAATGCTCAAATTGCTACTAGTTTCGAAGTATTAAAGGTACGATCCGAATATTTGCCAAAATTTGTATTTGTACAAACGTTTTCGAATGTAAGTGATGTGAATGCTTCGTATTATCTTGTGTTGTTCTTATGAAATAGTTCTTTACGTACTGTTAATACAAGTCTAATAGCAGTTAATTATTCTCCACATGCTCGTGAATTGTTGTATAAAACAGTTGCGACATATCTATCAATAAAACGTGCAACATTTTATAATCAAATTTGTAATGAAAATTCGTCACCACATTGGTTATAGATCAACTTCGATTACTTTTCACTAACAAAAGTTTCGAATGAACATTTTGAAACGCTACCGGTGAGTTTCAGAAAGGAAACAAAATTGGACGTGGAGAATTCCAGCGTCGAAAGGCGAACATTTTGAGAAAAAAAATTAAGTCTTCAACTCAAAAGTTCAGTTTTTGAGCTTAATTTGAAATTTAAAAAATTCAACTTTTTTTGAAATTGAACTAGCTCAGTTCAAGTAAGCAATGGAACCTTGATTCAAACGTGGTTGGATAGACAATTAAAATCTAGTAGGGGAACCCCTACGTTTGTTTAGATTTTAGTTTTCTTCTATTTGACTTGGACTTGAGCTCCAGTGGACTTGGACTTGACTTGAACTTGGATATGATTGGACTTGCCCACCTCTGCAATTTAGTGAAGCTTTAATTATACCATGATCACAATTTCGCACAAGAAATCATCCACCATAGCTGTGCTAACTAAGTGATTATTATCGGTAAACACAAGATTTAAACAAGTGTCCGGTTTTGATTGTTTATTAAGACATCTAGTTGATTCTCTCACAAGCTGATGGAATTGTTATTTTAGGAAAATGAATATAGTTTATTTACTTCGCGTGTAGTTGGTTTTATAGCACATCCCTTATTATTATGTCGATTAAAGTCTTCTATTACATCACTGGTTTCGAACTTCCCTTTTTTACTTAAGCTATCAACGACCTCGTTCAACTCTGCCAAAATATCATCTACCGATTGAGAAGACTGATAACAAACGGAAAAAAGAGTATTTCCATAACCAGGAAGAACGACATCAATAAATAAGCATTGCAATTTCGAGTTATTAGTTGTTAGAAGTAAAGTTAACCGAGGATTCTCTTTTGCATATATATTCGCATGTTGACGGGCATCTCGCTCATCGGGGAGGGAAGAGGGCAGGTGAATAGTGAGAGTGGGTGAAAAAGCTGAAAATCTAATAGATGAAAATTGGTATGACAAAAACTTATAATAAGACGAAAATTTCCAGTATTCAATATCATGCTGAACACTCAATCCAACCATAGTTGCAGCAAGCAGGGGATTTCAAAGAAGTTTAACCTTGTAGTAGACTGTATAAGAGATCTCTGCAGATTGGGTTGCTTAAATATCGGATGATCCCTTATGGACACCCCTTGTGGGTGTCAATACCAATTTTTCTCTCTTAGATTTTTAGCTTCGTCACTTACTCTCCCTATCCACCTGCCCTCTTCCACCCCTGATGAGCGAGATGCCCGTGACGACGCGAATATACAATTCGAATCTTGCGAGTCAAAGTATAATTCGAGGAACCTTCAAACGTCGGGGCGCTCATATGCCAGATGACGTCCTTATTGACACTCCCGGCAATGTTTTCGGCATGGGAGTGCCAATAGCTCCTTGCTGACACTTCCTGGGAGTGCCAATAGACTCACCCTTATTTTATTCAGTTATTATCTGTATTCTTCAGAAAAAGTGCGCCTGTTGTAGAATGAACGTGATTCATTATTTTTGTAAATTTTTGACGAACAAGATATATTCATTATTAATGAAAAAGTATTCAGTAAAATGGTGAACAAGTTCCTTTTAATGACATCATGTCGTCTGTTTATACGCACACTGACAAAAGTACACTTATAAATATTTTAAACGTTTCTAATATTTTCAAAGTAACGATAAATAGAAACAAACTTTTAATATTAAAATGTGCTTTTTAATGAATCGAATACATTCAAAGTAAAAAACGTTTCAATGCACTTTGAGTATTTTTCTCTGAAGATCAAACGAAATTGAAGTGAATGACTTATACGTTTGTTGTTGTATTACGTTTCAGTGTTATATAGGAAAAAGTTTTCATCCTTCCAGCATGAAATCTGACAGACAACTTTAACTTTTACCTTCCCGATGGAATTTTAGGGCTAAAAGTATTTTGAAAAAAATCTTACCCTTAGTTGCTCCAAAACGAAGCGTTTTCGAGCAAAAGAGCGGCTGCAAAAGTCGTTCAGATTGTCATTTTCTATGGCATAAGACTTTGCTGACTCAGAAGTCCTTAAACTCCATCCTTAGAAAAATTCGCGATATATACTTCATACTGTGGTCTACAAACTGGAGGAAAGGACAGGGACTCTTTCTAATTGCTCGTAAAACTACGCAGTTCTTTGAAAGCTATAGCGGTAGTCAACTGCGAATTATTTTATTCAGTTATTATTTGTATGTTTCAGGAAAAGTTCATTTATTGCAGAGTGAACGTGATTTCATTTCAGCTAGTTTTGAAAAAAATACTTCCAACTGCGAAGCATTATGTAGGTTTTATGCATGAGAAACAATAGTGCAGGAGAAAGAAGCAACGCGGAACACATAAGTGACACTTTGGAGAAAATTAATTCAAACAGTTAGAAATTGTTTTGGGATAGCGTATATAAGTTCCGCCTTCTTGAGAATATGTCCTGTTAGCTAAAACTCATTTAAAATTAAAAGGTGGTGAAACGGTGAGCAAAGTCTGATCACTTGTGGCGTTGTATGCCTGATCAATTTCAAACAAGTTTCTTTTAATGACATCATGTCGTTTGTTTATTAACACACCGAAAAAAGTACACTTATAAATATTTTAAACGTTTCTAATATTTTAAAAGTAAAGATAAAGAGAAACGGCACAACAACAAATGTATGAGTCATTCACTTCAATTTCGCAATATAAGAGTGTTTTGATCTTCAACTAAAGTAGTCATACTGCACTGACACGATTTGTGAAGATTTTTTCAATAATGAAACGTAACACAACATCAAACGTATAAGTCATTCACTTCGATTTCGTTACTTAAAAGTGTTTTGATCTTCAGAGAGAAAAGTCAAAGTGCAGTGAAACGTTTTTTACTTTGAATGTATTCGATTCATTAAAAAACATATTTTTAATATTAAACGCTTGTTTCTGTTTATCTTTATTTTGAAAATATTAATATTAGAAACGTTCTAAATATTTATAGGTGTACTCTCGTCGCTGTGTACAAACGAATGCCGTTAAAAATAATCTTCGTCGCCGCTTATCTGTGTTCATTGACATTGCTCATTGATACAAAACCACAAGTGCTCAGGTATATGCTTACCGTAACTATACCTCGTCGCTGTATTTTCTTGTTTTCGGTTTTATAGTATTCCAGTTACGCGTCACGTTGACAACGAACAAGTAAAATCATCAAAAGCACTAGTTGGTAATGAGAATATAACTAACCAAGGGAATGTAAGACCCTCGCATATGCTTTAGAACGAATCAATGTCTCGTTCTTTTCCATTAGGCTTTTTGGACTGGAAGTATTAGTATTGGTACGCCACCGCAAAGTTTTATTATTGATTTCGATACGGGTTCAAGCGATCTGTGGGTGCCGAGTGCTTCATGTACAGGGTCATCTTGTGGTAAGTATATATTTTGCATATTATCGGATACACTTTTCTTCTTGCGTTATCTTTCATTATAGCAAATAAGAATAAATATAACAGTGCACAGTCAAGTACCTATCGTGCAAATGGTTCTCCGTTTTCGATCCGCTACGGTGATGGTTCGTATGCTGTGGGGCATTTTGATAATGATACAGTCACAGTAAGTATATATGCATTTAACTGATCTCCTATGTTTCTGTACGATAGAATCACATTTAGTTTGGTGGATTACAAGTTAAAAATCAGGTGTTTGCGGAAGCTACTAGTGAAGGGGGTTTTGAAGGTAGTATAAGCGATGGACTGTTAGGGTTGGGATATCAGCGAATAAGCAATGGTGAAGCACCTGTATTCTATAACATGTGGGCACAAAACTTAATACCGCAGGCACTCTTCTCATTTTACTTTAATCCGTAAGTTTTATAGCTCGCCCATAGAAAGAGCCAGACTAATGACTAGATCAAAATGTATGTTTCTTAGGATTATAAGTTCAGGTGGTGAGTTAATTTTGGGTGGTATTGATACAGGAAAATATCAAGGTCTAATCACGTATGTCGACGTGTCCCTCCAAGGCTATTGGGAATTTGAAATGGATAGGCAAGACATGTCTTTCGACAACAATTACTCTCTCATTTGACGCAACATTTTTACCTCTACAGTATTTCGGTCGGTGGACGAACGTTTTGTGTTAACTGTTCCGCCATTGCAGATACGGGTACTACATTGATTCTTGGACCAACTGCACAAGTTCAAGCATTAAATACATACCTGGGTGGCACGTACGATCAATCGAGTGGATACGTAAGTGGCTATTCTGTCTGATAAGTGAGAAACTGCAGCCCTTTTTTTCCGTAGTGGACAATACCTTGTATGAATAGAAGTACATCATACTATCCAAATGTAACGTTTACAATTAGTGGTCAAATGTTAACACTGAATGTCTTACAATATGTCGTAGTATGGGGCCGCACTGGTGCCTGGACATGTGGTCTTGTATTTGTAAACGCATCACTTACAGATCTTAAAGGAGCTCCGTTCTGGATTTTAGGTAAGCGAATTCTCCTTCTACTACCCAATAATGCATAGAGATACGTTTAGGTGATTATTTTCTTGTACGCTACTATTCAATCTATAATTTACAAACGAATCAGGTTGGTTTTGCTAAATCCATATCGTACAATGTATTCAATTCATGGTACTATGATTACACACTGTTTCCAAACGTGACAGCACCGCCAACGGCAGCCAGTACCACCACTAGTGGAACGACAAGTAAGACCATAAGTAAAACGCTCAACGCAATGTATCAAAGTTTAAATTTTAATTATTAAGCTTCGACAAGTACAAGCTCCACCAGCACAAGTACAAGAACGACAAGTAGGTCTATAAGGAAGACTATCAGCGCAATGTATGAAAGTTTAAATTTTAATTATTAAGCTTCGACAAGTACAAGCTCCACCAGCACAAGTACAAGCACGACAAGTAGGTCTATAAGGAAAACTATCAACGCAATGCATGAAAGTTTAAATTTTAATTA
>CAJNOQ010008617.1:0-11023 GCA_905250885.1 Didymodactylos carnosus | reverse complement strand
ACGCCCTAACCCCAAAAAAAATCACGCCAAAAAAATCCCACGGTGCCCAAAAAAACGGAAAACCCACCCAAAAAAAAAAAATGGGCCCCCCCCCCCCCTTAATATTTCAAATGTGCTAGTTGATATGCAATATAAAGTTGATTTTTGCAATGCTTTCAAGCGTGCAACGATTGGAGACAACATTTTTTTGCATGATTATTCTCAATGATTTCTTCCAACCAACGCTAACTGCGAGAACTAATAATTACGAAATAGAAGTACAATGAATAAATGTTTAAGGGATGTGTCTTACTGATAATATTTTCAGTTCTGTATCATATCGATCGTTTCAATTCGTTTATACATGCTATAAATGTCCATGTTGAATGTCTGTCATTGATGTCAGTGATTCCGTTGTTCCTGTTGTCGGGAAATTCAAATCATTTCGATCAGTTGATTTTAAAACTTGTTCGATTTGCTGTTTAATATTCATCACCATACATGTATGTGGTGGTACCAACGTGTTTGTACTATAGGAACAATCCGGATATGTGCATTTGTCCTGATTATATGATTGTTGTCCACATTCAGGACAAAAATATAAAAATGATTCAATCACTTGTTGCTTTTCTTGAATTTTTCATCTGTTCTTCCAATGAGCTGTTTTAATTTGTACCAAGATGAAGGAACATTTGGTACTTTTTAATATTCTTAACAATCTCTATTAATAAATCACGAGACTATTTGTACACTTATGTTTCTTTTTAATCATTAATAATACCACTGAGATATCCTTTAAAAAGATAAAATAAACAAAAGAGAATAGTGCCAATATCTATAGTAAATTTGTTGAAAAAACAACAGCAGAGAGTTACACATTATACTTTTATTACTTACTGTCGCATCGTAGTCTCTGATTGGTATAGTCGATGTTGACGAATCGATCAATTCGCTGCCAAATTTGACTTGTTACTCAAAATTTCTTCAGTTATTTCTTCTTCGTCATATTTTTCTCCTTCAATTTCATTTTGATCAGGATCTTCACCGATAACGTCTTCTTCACCAAGATCGGCAACATATTTATTCGTAAAAATCAATATCAGAATCGGTGTCATCAATTAGTTCAGTAGCTACTAGGTTTGGCTTTTCATCTATTGATAGACAGTTGAATTCGTCAGATACATTATTGTCATTTGATTCAACTTTGTCGAAAGTTGATGTTTGTAATCATTTCACTTTGAGCTTTTGGTCTGTCCTCTTCGTTAATATTTCGTGTTTATGAGCTGACCAATGTGTATGATTCTTCTTCTTAGTAGTTTATGTTTCTTTTTTTTGTACGGAAGTTGTGTTGGGTCTCATCTGAATATTCAATAGCAAAAAATCATTATCAATATATTTTTTAAGTATAATACTATAAATCAAACTGCGGTTTGAAACATAGATATAAAACGCGGTTTGTGGTATTGCCGTTTCCGAAATGACACCTCGATGTCATTCGGAATTTTTTCTGTGAGAAGAGAACCAAAACCAGATTTATTTTTACAACATAAAATATTTTTCAATGGTCTGCAGCTGATGCAGTTCGAATTTCACTTTATTCTAATTTTATCTTCTGTTCGAAATAAATAAACATATATATATTATATAGAGTTAACACACAAGTAAATAAAGAAAACAATCAATAAAAATAACATATAAACAACGACCGTTATTTTTTTTCATCATCAGGTTGTTTTGACTGTTTCTTTCCTGCACTTGATTAAAATCCATGACTATTATCATCTTCAATAGCATTATCTATCTGTTTAACACCATCAGAATCTTTTTCATCGCCATCATGTGCACCGCCTTGTTGTTGCTGCTTTTTTTGTGTGCCGCGTTGATTTCGAAGACATCCGACAAGACTTGTATGAACTTTTTTCGGAGTGACTTGGCCAAAATATCGTTCTATAAATTCTAGATACATAACAAAGATATACTATATAGTAAGGCTCAGCAGCAAAAGTATTGTGTCATATCAATCAGCATTTTTTCTATTAATAAAATCTCGATCGGCAATTTGTTCCAGTGATCAACCTGTCTCCGATCTTCTGGAACAATTTTCTTGAATAGTTCTCGAGCAATGCTCGTAATTCTACCTTTTCCATTCAACACTTCATTAATTTGTTCAAGACTTAACTCCAGACGTTTGGTATCGGCTCCCAGATTTCCATTGAACTTGTATGCTGTTGTCTGTTGTCGAACTTGATCGGCAAAGAATAAGATATACTCTCGAGCAGCTTCATCAGTAAGCATTCCTGAAGAAAAAAACTCGCACAAAGCTTAAGGAATGAACCACTAAGACACTCACCAATGGAAGTTGATTTCAATCGTTTAATTTCAGCATCTCGTTCCTTAATCAGTTGGGCTTGTTGATTCACTTTCGTGGATAATTGATTGATTTTTTTCATATAAAAATCATTCTCATTATCTCCCATGATTGTGGACGATGCATTAATTATATGATCGTACGTTATTTTTGTTTTCTCTTGTCGAATCGGCTTCATTGTCGCTTGTGATAATAAATTGTCGAGCTCAATTGGTATAACTATATCACGACTATTATTGACTCGCTCATGTTTATGCAGTAAAAATATCATATTCGGAATCAGGATCAAAATCGAGCAGACTGATGCGCTTTCCAAATTTTTGCTTGATTTTCATTTTTTGGTGAAAATCTAGATAATTTGGTTAGTTATCAAATTTTAAATATAGTTATAAATAAACTACAATTAACTTTTTCATCAATATCACAGAAAAATAGAGCATTGTTTCCACTGTCACTGTATATAAAGAGAAAGTTTCCTCAAGCTTGCTATACGAAAATAAAATACCTCCGCCACTATTCCTGGATTGCCCTCTGTATATCTACATACAGAAACAATGATATTGTAACTTTTTCTTGTCCCATGAGCAGTAAAATCGAAGTAAAATTTATATATATGCCGATGTATGTATCCACAATACAATCAAAGGAACCGAAATTATACAAAATAAAATAAATTAGAATTTAAATTTTGACTAAGGATTTAAAGATATTATAAATAAAAATGTTGTCGATTGCTTGCAAGATTATTAAATTGAAATTCTTCTGTTGTATCCTAATTTTTAGATCTTTAAGTTCATTTTACCTAAAACCTTTACGTTTATAAAGAAAAAAAGACATGATACTGTAGTTTCTTCCTTAATTATTAAAAAATATTAATAAAAATATTGTATTTTAAAAAGGCCTCGATAGTATGTCAGTTGAACGACCTGTAAAAGAGATGTTCCTTTTTTGCTTTAGATATGTTATTGATAGCTTATTAAATGAATAATTTGGGTTGAGAAAAAGGCGCCAATGAGAAAATAAAATTTAGGCAAAAAACTCGACCAGATTATGTCGACAACAGAAAAGAAGTCAAACTTTGACTTCTTTTCTGTTGTAAAAACTAAGAGTTGTCCAGGAAAAGGGGTAGCATATCTGGGATCCTCGTTAAATTCCCCATCGATTGATGCATTCCGTTTTCTTGTAAACCAGCCCCAGGAAAAGTGACCTGTTTTCAAGAGGGTAAAAGCACCACTTCACCACTTCATTTCACTTCACTTCACTTCAGTGCTGAAACGGCGCCCCTGATGGGGGAGGGAAGCAAAGGAGGGAAAGTACCATTTCACCACTTCCGCTTAACTTGAAGTGATTTTTTATTGTTTCGACCGTTTCAGCAGCGTTTTACCTAGATGAAGTGAAGTGAAATGAAGTGGTGCTTTTACCCCCTTGCCTGTTTTGCTATGAATAGAATTAAAAGGAACGCACTGTCCGATTCATCGAAAAATTTTGCACCTAGCGCCCAGTCTTTACGTAATTCGGCGCGGTGCGGCATAAGTACCTAATTTTGTAATGACGGTGAAATCTTCTATAGTAGAAGAAGAATTGGTAAATAGAGGAATGTTCTTTTCTTATTTTGTTCCATAGTCTGTTGAGAAAGAAGAATGAAGCACAGTGTGATTAAAGGGTGAGGCTGATCTCTATAGTTGACATTTTCTGCTTTCTTGCTTATATAGGCTCTAGAGTCGCCATCTAGGTTTTTTCTCATGCGTAACCAAGCAGCAAACGAGGATTTTAGTTGCTGAAAGTTTACTGAAAGAAGCTAGCAAACTCCATAAATATGCTTTAAATCATCAAGAATCGTGCCAAATAATGCTTTTTCCCTGACACATTTGTTTCCGTTTGATGATGCTACGTTCAACGAGAATAAACGCTACTCACTTAGCGTCTTCTATAAAAATAATTAGCTTTGCAACTGTTGAGACGCATTGATGAAACTTAGAGAAAATATTTAACTAATAGTCGTTGTTCATTGCCCAAAATTTCAGTTGAATCCGTCTGGCGCAAAATAAGTCGATTTTTCAGCTCTTTCATGATGACCAGCTTAACCAGGTTTTTGGAATATAGGCATAAAATGGGCTTATTTGTTTTAAATTAGTACTAATTAGTCAATAACCGGAAAAAAAGAACAAAAATGTTTACATATTTTCTCGTAGTAAATATTCTTCACACATTTCTCTATCGATCTAGGCAAGAACCAAGCCTTTGTGATGAATGGAGGATAGACAGAAATTTTTTTAATAATAACCCCGTGCTCAAAAATTTAACAACATTTTTTTAAGTAATTAATTTTTTTCTCAGCCAAATAACGTCAGTAAGCCGAAAAAACTTCAGGACATATACTTCGAAGTGTCCTCTACAAACTGGAAACGCTAGAGAAAAATCTAAATGGGGGGACCCCCCCTTAACGCAATACGCGAATTTTATTGATTGCCTATCACTGCTAGAATAATAGAAGAACAGATTATTAGAAGAAACAGAAATTATCTCTTACTTTGAAGACTCCTGTGGTGTTATTGATGTATAATGAGTTATTGGTTGATGTTTAGTTGTCTGACTTTGATTTTTTCGATGATAATTAATTTCCGATAATAACTTTTGATAGGCTTCATCAAACTGACTGAATTCTGGAAAGTCAATATAGATTTTTCCGCTTATAATAAATCCTAACCATCCATCAGGGCGATATTTTTCTCTAACAATCAATGGTATTAGTCGACATTGTCTTTCATAAGCATAATGTGCTTCTGATTGACAGTATGCACTTTGTTTATAACTATCCGACATACATACTAAAACAAATTCGGCATTTTCAATTGCATTTGCCATTTCTTGCATATGTGAACCATAACAATGATCTCGGTCAAACAATACACAAAATTTATCGTTAACCAATCGTTCGTGTATTTGATAACATAAGTTTTTATCAGTATGTGAATAATTTATCATAACATCATATTTATATTTATTCGGTAATGATTGTGTAGAATGATGTTCATCTTTTTTCTCCAATTTCCATATAATACCTTCAGCTGTTTTTTGTACACCTTTCGACGTTGTTGATAGTAATTTAACATGTTTCATGAAATGTTGATCATTTGTCAATATATTTGCAGCTTTTTCATTGAATGTCATTGACCATAAGATTTCTAATACACGTTGTTGTACTCGCTCGACATACACATCGAACTAATAGTGGTATACCATCTGGATGTTTAGCAAGTTCATCTTTGATCTGTTTGTGTTGAACAAGACCTGTATTATTAGTAAAAATTGGGCACACAATTGTATGGTGGACAGTCACAGTAACGATACTTTCTTTTCAAGCTTAATAATGTATTTTGTAACACTTTTCTCGCAATAAATTGTCAATATATAATTTAATATAGTTAATAAATAATTTTATTATTTCTGCTGAATTTGATAGTGTTTTGACATCATTTTCATTCATTATCATTGCTAATGTTCGATAAGCATCGAATTGTATACTTTTACAATTTGTCAATGCTGAATTTAAAATATCCATTGTCAATTGTTTGTCTTTAATAAGTGTTAAAAGTGTCACATCGAATGTGAGACCGTATAAATAGACAAGAGCATAAACCATTAATGGGGTAATAACATTATTACTAAATGTTTTCACTATCATTTCATTTACAAATGTTTTACAAGTTAATATGTTTATGATATAATCAAGTAATAGCGAATGTTGGATACAATAATCACGACGTATTTGATCATTGAATGATATGTACTGTAATATACAACAAACATATCTCATAGCTTAAATATTGGTGAATTCCAATGAGAGACCGATGGTATAAATTGTTTAAATATATCCAAAAAACGCTTTAACATGGTTTGTGCAATATTACACTGTATGTCTTCTAAACGTTTTCCATCATAATATGTTAGATAATCTGGACATGTAATTAAAAAAAGTTTTGTTCAATAGTTAATGTGGATACGGATTCTGTAGTTATTGCTGTTTGAAGTTGATTAAACGTACTTACATAATGAATAGAGTCAGTAATATTCAAAATTGGTTCAATTAATTGTAATAACACGTCATCATCTTGTAAGTCTATTTGTTTAATTTGCGATATTTTTAATCCATCTATCAATTTCTCTAGTGTTAATAAGATATTATGTTGCGCACCATTTGTAGCTATAGTAACGAGAGCTATTTTGATTGTTTCAATAAATGATGTATTTAAAAACAATATTTTAATCATCTCTACATTTGTATCACCCCATTTTCTATTATAATTGAAAATAAATTACTTGTTTGTTCTAAAACATTATTGTTATTGTCTTCATTACTGTTTAAAAGTGATATGAATGTATCACGAATTAATAAAATAAGTTCATGATTCACTAATGTTCCATCAGCTAATTTTGACACATCAACATTATTATCTATTGTAGATATTACTTGATTTATACATAGGCGGTTATTTTTATTTAAATCATCAACAATAGTACCAAACAACAATTTTAATTGTGTTATTGAGATGGTTTGACCTTGTTGCTTAAGTGTATCGCAATAGTTCTTTATTGGTATCGCAGAATCCATTTGATTATTAGAATCTATAAGTTGTTGAAAACATAACACGGTTAGCATTCACAACCTTTAACATGGAATATCAAGTATTCATTATTAAAACAGAGTTTAAGTAAGGCTCACCAAATTCGAAGTTTATTTTCGGCTATATTATACATGGTTCCATAGAGCTAGATTTTCAGAAAACCGTTAGGCTGTGAAATATATCAAAAAAATTCTCCTTGTTCATTTTCGAAAGTAACATATATTTTTCAATTCAGCTTGAGAAACTGTGTCTAGAAATATTATTTGGAGGCTGGTGACGTATAACGTGTCCAACACGGAATCTCATGTTTAGAGAGGGTCTAAAGCGCGTGAACAAATTTGGGAATCTATCTAGTTTTTTCTGTTGAGAGATGTAAACTTGATTTATATCACGTTCAATTCGTCTTAACGTATACAATAAAAGAATGCATCACTCTTTTTTAAATTCCTTCCGTTGCTGAGAAAATTCATATTTTGTAAATCAGAGGCGAAAACGTCAGAATTCCGCTCGTAATTCTCAATTTCCTCCATCGGAAGTCAACTTTTATGCAATACAAATGTCATATTCGGATCAAAAACTGAGTCGACTAATCTGTATTTATATCCTATCCAACTAATCTGATTTTTTTCGAATTTTCACGCTAAAAAATTATTGAGATTTTCACGAAAAAATGAAGGTGAACTAAAAATTTCGAAATACAGATTAGTCGACTCAACTTTTGATCCCGAATATGGTATTGTATTGAAAGTCGGACTCAGATATCCTCCTTTTAAAGACATAGATAACAGTCACCCAACAAATTATAGACCATTTAGTTTGCTTTCTGTAAGACCTTTTTTTCAACAAGTTATATGGGCACGAAAAAAAATCATTGCTAACTCTTTTTCAGTCAGGTTTCATGTAAGGGAATTCAACAGTAAATCAGATTGTAGACTTAGTACATGGAATAAGTGAAAACTTAGATAATAATAATTTTACTCTTGTTGCGTTTCTTGACTTCTTGAAGGTCCTTGACAAAGTGTGGCATCCCGGACTTCTGGATAAACTGAAGGTAAAAGGAATGTCGAATGACGTATTAAAGTGGTTTACGAGCTACTTGACTCACAGACCATGTGTTACTGTTGTTAACGGACAAAGATCTAGACCATGGTCGACTAATAGAGGAGTACCACAGGGATCCATTCTCGGACCTCTGCTATTCCTTCTATTCATAGATGATATCTGTTTGAATGCGTAATCAAAACGAAGACTTTTTGCCGATGATACGTCATTGTATCATAGCAGTAACAATATCACTTTAATAACAAATATTCTTAATGCTGACTTGGACAGAATTCATACATGGTCCGAGTTCCAAAAAAATGTGTTGCTATGTTACTATTACTTAAACTAACTTAACTGGCTAAGCTACTCCTTAATGTTTCCTTCTACTTTAAGATTTGTTGACAGTCATAAACATCTAGGAGTACATCTAACAAAATTTCTAGACTGGTCATTGCGTCTAAAGGGAATATGTAAAAAGTATAATTTTATTCTTTACCCAATGCACCGAAATAAAGACTTGTTAAACACGTCAACTCTTGATCGGCACATTAAATCATATGCCATTAATAACCTATGCTAATGTGGTGTATGCTTGCTTAAAAGAAGTACACACAACAACTAATTTTATTGGTATAAGCTTTATTCTGTCAGAATACAAGCGGAAAATATTCCATTATAGTATTCTAAACTAAAACTATCGAAAAACACAGAATCAATTTTGTATGAATAGAGATTCGAACATGTGAGCTTAGCTTTGTAGTAAACTACTACAAAACTAAATTCACTGTTCTGTGTCTATATTCTGTACAACGATTGAAGTTGTGCAATCGACTCGATGTTGGCATTTACTGGCATTTACCAGGTTTAAAACCTACATATGACATACAGTATAAAGTTGCTTTGATTGTAAGTGGAGCTATGCATTTGACATCAAGAGAGAAAGTACTAAAAATTTTGGGATAGACTCCTATTGAGCATTTATTTATTATGAACAAAATTCTTTTATTGTTCAAAATAAAGAAAGGGCTTACACCAACTTTTCTATCTTGAAGAATATCAAATCATCCAACTATTTCTAAATCTCTAAGATCTTGAATAGCGGGAAATCTATATACGTTTATTACTAGGACAGAAAAATATAAAAATACGTTTTTCCGTAGGTGATAAGACAATAAAATGAGTTACCTATTAATTTACGTCAAATTGCTAACATGGCTTGTTTTTCGCGTAAAGCTGCATGAGTATTTTTATCCGTATTATAGATGGTCTAGATTTACAAATGTTCAGCGCAAATTTGAAGTGTATTTCAATCAAATGCGAGTTAATTCTTCTAAGTTAAACTGTGATCTATTTAGCAAAAAATTTGTTTAGAGTTTTTTCCCATACGGGTGGCCCTAATTTTCGGATTTTTTGAAAAATACTTTTGCCAAAAATAAGCAAACAAAAGCATTGTCTTCTCGGCGGACGCATTAAAATTTGATTGCTCCATGTTCTTGAAGAAAAGTCCGAGTATAACATAGTGGAATCAATCGCAGATAACAAAACGGTGACTGGAAATAATGTGGTACTAGCTAGTGCGTATCGGTGCCAGCCAGTATCAGTACAATATACCATGCTGTGCGTACTGGCTTTTTTCCAGTATTGTTCCAAGACGATATGAACCCTGCACGCACACGACAAGAAACCAACAGGATTTTGATCACAGTGACACACGACATTTTGAAATAATCTTATCGGACTTTTATCAGTTATTTATCTGAAGCTTATGCAATGCTTATAGGAGTCTTACGAAAAAAGTGGCCGTCTCGTGTGCCTTTCTTATATAAGACTTTTGGAAGATTCTGGTAAGAATCTTATCTGTTTACAATATCAACTTTAAGGGAATCTAGCAAAACACTTGTCAGTATCCTTTATAAGAATTTACCACTAGGGTAAATCATTTAATTCTTGCTAGCATAAACAAGATTGTGATTTATAATGATAAAGATGACTTTGATTTTACACTGAGAAATGGTGTTGTATATAAATATATTTTCCTGCCAAATACGGCGGTGTTTCAGTTAAGATTCAAACCAGAATGCTTAAGATATGTCTTAAACAGATCAGATTTTCAAGAAAATAAGAATCTAACTGAACGTGCTTCCTGAAAGGCCCAGCTTGCAATAGGCGTGCGTTTAAACGCGTTAAACGGGGCAGTTCTTGCACCAATTGATGCATCAAAACGCGTTCATTCTTAGCGCGTTTTAGCGCATGACTATCTGAAGCAAAGAAACGCGTTAGAGGACAACGCGTTTTGATGCATCAATTGGTGCAAGAATTGCCCCGCTTAACGCGTTTTTTTTACCCAAAACTTTCGCCTGGGTTGTCTTCTAATTCACATTCTAGGCATATAGTCACTCTACTGCAGAGTTGTAATCAGTCCGGACAGATTGAGTTAGTTGGACCGGCCGGTTTTTGCCGGTTCCACAAAGTTGTGCGTATTAGTTCATTTTTCATCAGGAAGACACTATGCATGTCTGCTTAGTAGTTTTTTTAAAAGAAAGAAAGAGCGACAATTTTATTTGAAATGTAAGTTCTATTTTTTTTTTATTCTTTCAATTTGTTTTCAAAGACAAAGTCATATTATCTAGAGTACTTCGGGGTAATTAGAGGCACTCTTCGAAATTTTCGTCCTTTTTTTGCTATTTCCTGGCCGTTTTTGATCGGAAAAAGTTGCTATTGAACATGATGGTAGACCAAACATTTTTCTACACGCTCATGTAAAAATCTTTTCAAAAACTCCGGCCAATTTTGAGCCAGATCCAGAATGCGAAGAGCTCCATCAAAGTGCCTCTAATTATCCCGTACGGGGTAATTAGAGGCACTTCACTTATACGCTTTGGGTAAATAGAGGCACTCCATTCAAATACATGGAGTTTTAATGTACAATTGCTGGTTAATTAAGCTTAGGAGATAATTAGTTCAAAAATACCTCATTTTGTAGCCCAGATCTTCCTCTCTCTACCAT
>CAJNOQ010008616.1:0-11023 GCA_905250885.1 Didymodactylos carnosus | reverse complement strand
CCGACATCGGATACTTCCACTAGTCATAAATAAATAGAACGAACGTCATCAAACTCGCTAGACTACAAGAGAAGAATCTTCACTAACTATAATTTGATGCAGCAAGTTAACTTCCAAAACGTTGTTTAAATATTTGTATTATCTACCTGTCTCTACACTGAGGGCCCAAAAAAGATGGTCGTTTTTGTTTTGTTCAATATTGTTAAAGTATGACTCATTTCTTTCTTTCTCGTTCTTTGATTTTTAGTGACATATACAGAATTATCAAAAAAGGCAGATTTCAATAAAAAAACTTGCAGGCTTTGGTGGAACCGAAAGATTTACTGTTGTAACAGTTTTTTTATTGAAATTTGTCTTTTTTGATAATTGCGTATATGTAACTTTTCGTCCTGAGTTTTCAATTTGCATACCTGTTGTAATTATTTTCATTCGTTGGTCAGGCTTTAGATTTGTAGATTTCGGCATTTTGATGAGTTAAGATAATCTAGCAATTGATTATGGGTTTAGAGTTCAGAATCAGAATAAAAAACTTCAGAAGTATTTGTTGACGGGTGAAAAATGACTCTTTTATATTCAAAAAGTGAAGAAACCTGAAGAAGATAGAAAGGGAAGAATACATATATGTGTATATCGTATGTTCTATATGATATCAAAGAAGGAGAAAGACAGAAATGAATTATACTGTAACAATATTGAACAAAGCAATAGTAGTAACAATAGCAGTCAACTACCGGCTAATTACAAGTTGACAGCCAGTGTACTGGCTGTTTTTAGACCGTTCAGACAGTTTTTAGGTGGTTTTTTGATGGTGTGTATGGTATGGTTTTACCACTGTAAACAGGTGGTTTTCCAACTGCTTAAAAATTGCCAGCAAACCGCTTTCTCATATATCGAATTTCCATGAGAAGCTTGACCGTTAAAAGACGGTTTACTCTCTGTAAATAGACAGTTTCAACTACCAGTTTACGGTGGTAAAGCCGTCTACATAAAATAGACGGTTTTTAGGACGTTTTTAGACAATTAACAGGTTGTCAGCTGGCAGTTTTTAGGAAAACGGTTGTTTCTATCCAGCAATCCGAGATTTTGAAGAATTCTTCAATTAACTTGGCTTCAGCAGAAAGGGATCTCGAATCGCGTGGTTAGCCTACAAATAACTGAAAAATAAAAAAAACGATTTTGTACTTCGGGTAGTGCCTACATCTTTTTTTCTTACTTTATTTAAAAAGTCCATGTATTTGTATGGACTTGTTTTAAATAGGAACAGAAAATGCACGTCGTGTTCTTATCTGGAACGGGGAAAAATTAGAACACGAATATACTCGCAATAATAAGTACCACCATAAGTACGCGTAAAAGTAATCTTTTCCGCGAAAAGTTATATGGTTCGATTCAGCAGACTCTTCTTAGTATTTCTATATAAAATTTTGAAGATTTCATTGAACTTTGTAAACAAAAAAGACTTGTTTCTTCAACTTGATTGAAAATCTCCAGTATATTTGTATAGACGTGCTCTATTTAGGAGCAGACAGAAAAGAAAAGAAATTCATAGTAACTTTCACTTTTGTCTTCAAATGTCAATTTAGAAAAATTCCATGTTTTAATCATACATGCAGCTTTTGGTGACACGTCGAATGGCGAAAGAATTAGCTCGCTAAGTCTTTTCGTTTTCGAAAAGTTCTAATTTAGTGTGTCAAAATTTTGACGCCGTTACGCTTGGACAGGCCGCAGGATATTCTATTCTTGTTGAAGTGGTTTCTGCTTATCGAATGTTTGTGATTAGATATCTATATGATTTTTATTCTTGTAAATTGCAGAATATTTTATTGTGTTAATGTTATGTTTTTGTGACGTTGTCAATACGTTAGTGTTGTCGTCTTGTTTTCTTTTTTTTCGGCGGTGGAATCAAGTCCGAGAACTAAGGGAAAAACTAGTTTTTAGGTTTTCATAAAATGAAAGGAATACTTACTGAGCAAGAATCATCAGATCCCAGATCTACTTTTTTAAGTATGTCTTCAGCTACTTGAAATCTATACAGGTGAATTTTATCATCGGGCATGTGAATAAACTTTTGATTGTTGACATATGCTTTAGTTTGAATAAGAAGATGAACTCTACAAGAATGAAGGTCACCTTGCGTCAGGTTGATATCATTGTTTGGTGTCGCTAATTGCCATGTATTTTGAAAGTCAATATCCGATCGATTTCTCAAATAATATTGCATATCTTAAACATCGAGTAGATGTATGATGTTTTGAGATCGAGGCACATACTGCGTGGGCAAGGAATCAATTGTATTATCGTCTTTCGCTTGAGATCTAATATCAGCATATACCAGTGATGTTTTTGATGTATCAGGCAAAGTATGATGTCATAATCAAGCCATGTATTTGTAATGCGGTGTAGTCGTTTATCAAGTATTTCCGATACTATATAACTTTGCACAGTTAGTACACGATTATTTTCTGGAACTGTAGATGCAGTAATGAATGAATGACTATTGATTGTTAAATCGTTCAAATGGTCTTCTTTGTTGGTTTTAAATCATTTTGAATCAGAGACGATTTTGTGACCCATGGCGAATTAAAAACAGTATGTGCGGTTTCGTAACCAAATACTGTCCATTTCTATACAAGTCCAGTTTGTTATGTTGTCAGCGCAGGTAATATTTCAGATTGACCACTTAATTTGTTATAAGATGAATAGCTATGTCCAGTTTTTCTTAGATAAATAATATCGTCTTCTTCTAGTACTATTAATACAATATATTCGAATGTTGGATGGTAAAGAGATGGTCGAATAAGAAGTTGATCTACGTCGTCAATTAAATTTACGCAGTCGGAATCGTTATTTGCAGTTTTCAGCAAAAGAACTAGTGGGTATCGTACAAGACAAAATTCGTTAATCCTAATTATTGACAAGATGAGCATTTGATCTCATTGAACAGGAAACTATTCATTATAAAATTAATACATGTTCAGTTAATTATAATAGCACAACTTGAAGTTAGAAATTGAGATCTAGTCGTTTGATCTGTTATTTAAACTAAATCTTGATAGTTCTTTTAAAGGTAAAAAAGGAACGTGTAAAATGATATTGCACTATAGTTATGTCAATATAACCCATATCGAACCAAGATTTATTAAAAGCTATGAAAACAAGATGTGTAAAATAGTTGTGTTTATCTATTTAAACTGTTTTAAATGATTGGAGTTCGGTATATTTGCAATCAACAGACGCTTTGTGTTTTTTTCCGACTTATATTCTGCTGTTTAAGCATTGAAAGGTGGCAACACTGACCGGAGCTGTCCAGTTATATCTCTGCCCTACCGTGGTAACGTCACTAGTAAATCTTATTATTGATAAAATACGAAAAATAAGAGAAATATTTTTATATTTGTTTGCTTGCTCTTTCTCTTTTTTTCTACTACTTCATCTCGAAATCTCTTTCGTGTTGGGGTTTTCACGTTTATTCTGACTGGTTGATTTCTTCTGCATTTATAAATGTAGTATTATATCAACTGAATGCGTTCATTGTTCAGTCTTTATATGATTATGTGATTTGTATAATAAATTTGATAAAAACGAAACAGCGTGATTCAATGTTCTAAATTCTGCTCTGCTTACTTTACACAGTAAAGTAAATGCTGGTTTAGTTTAAAACATAGCATGTTTAAATGTACTCATATCTAAGTTTTCCTACACGAAATTCTCCTGAGATTACTAAATGTATTCTCAGTTTTATTATCTTCTCAACGTATGCTTTTGGTCTGTGGCGTCCGAAACATTGAGATTCGACTTATTAGCGAAGTAAATATTTGGTTTCCTCAAAGGAATATTAAATGATTTTTTGTATCTATTTCTCAATGACTTGGCTAATTTTATGATTTTCAAATAAGGATATTTATACACTGTGCAAAATAAAGTAGACAGAAAGTTGCAGCCCACAATAGAAATATTGTGCTCTTGAAAGTAATTGTATTTGTCAAAAGGGTATTTATTATGCCACAGAACATAAATACGGTAAATCTAGTAGATATAATTTATGAATACGATTACTTGACCTTATATGAATATACTCTTATGTGTTTGCGAACAGAAAGAAAGCTATTTCTATTAACGACAAATATTTTCTTAGAGCCTCTTGCAACAAATTTGTTTCCAAAGCTGACTCGTTGATTTTGAAACTGAATTTAAAAAAATAAAAAGGGAAGTTGTTTTAAAACTTAAATAGATCAGTTTTAATATATATATCAATAAGTTATCTTTGGTAGTAATTGGTAGGAGAAGAATAGATGCTGATTGTTCAGTTATAGCGTCATTAATTGAATAAAGCATATCTGTTAATAGTACTTTAGCCCTCTTTTCTTCCAAGAAAAAAGAAACCTCGCTCTCGTGACGCGGGAGCGTACAAGGCATCAGTCAAGATTCCAGGATATTTTTCGAACTTATCAAATGTTCCAAGTAGCTTCCACAGCTTGAAGTCTCTTCTTGTTGAAGTTCTCGAAGCTTTTCGACATCTTGCAGATCCTTAACATCAATGCAAACTTCATACATTAAGCCCCCCCCGCCCTCGGCGGCTGCTCATGTAGGTCCTTCTCTACGAACTTGCGCAAAGTAAATCCCAGATGATGGTCCCAGCACAACACATTATTATTATTATACCACAATCAAAATAGGAACTCATTTTTACAATGTCAAAATATTCACAATAATATGATTAATAGTTTTAGTCTTCTTTTTTTATAATAAGAATGGTGATGTTGTTCTCCTTCCTAGTGTGTAAGGTGATGTTGAATGAATTAAATCGAAGTCGATGTTTTCAATAGGAGGAGGAGTAAAAGAAATTTGCAAACGAAATGAAAATGGACTAACTTAAATTAAGTTAAAGAAAACCGATTCGTACTAAATAATATGATAATTGAAAATAAATTTCTTCTTCTTTTATTTGAATGATAAAAGAAGAAGACTAAAAACTTGAATGAAAGGAAAACCGAGAACTCTACTTTTTGAAAAGTAAAGTGAAAAGAAGATACATTTCAATGTTTTGAGAAAAAGTAACAAAAGTCATATTTCCGAACAAAATTAGGTCCGATTAAACTCATTTTTCGTGTAACGCGCGGAAACGAAAATTAATTCTTTATGAGTAGATTTCTTAGAAGAACTTTCTCTATTTCTTCACACATTCCGCCAAACAAAGTTTTTATCTTTCTCCACTCGAAAGGAAAAGGAGAGAACAAATTTAGTAACGACAAAGCAGCCGTTACAAGAATCGCCCTTCCCCAGCAGATTCATCCTCGAATCAAGAAACAAGAGAGTAGCATATGTTGGAGTAAAGGTAATCTCGCCAACCGCCTTTGAAAACTTGTTCTTAAAGAGAGAAAACACATAGTAGTACACCCGCCCATGGGCAAAAAAAACTTTAATTTACGGAAACTTTACGTGTGTTTACGTGTAAAAGTTTCGTTTACGGACTGTTACACGTAAAGTATGGCATTTTTACGAAACTTACGAAGAATTACGTATCATGTCCGTTGAAACTTTACGTTTGTTTACACGTAAATTTATTTTACAACGTTTCACACGTAAACATTCGTGAGAAAAAGTTTACGCGTAAACACGCGCAATGTTTTAACGAAATTGCACGCGTAAACTGTCATACAACACACTCACACGTAATCACACATAATTTTTACGAAATTTTACGTGTAAACTGTTGTGAATATATGTAGCAGCAAAAACATGTGCGCTTTGTATATACGTTTAACAATTATTGTGTATTTTGTCGTGAAACGAACGAATGAGTATATTTTGACATATATACCAAAAATATTTTGAAAAATAGTTGAAAAATATTTAATATTTGTCGATGCAAATCGTTGAACATTATTTTGTTCTCGTTGATTGTTCACTGTCGTTGGTTTTTTAAGTTTTGTTGATGTTGCATCATCTTCTTGTCCTTTTATCGATAATCGTTGTGATGTGAATAATGTGAAAAGCAGTTTTTTCAAACGGCGATCGAAATCATTCTCGTATAGCAACATCTGAGCAATTTGTAATAGTTCTAATGTATTTCTAATTTCTTGACCAAAATTTTTCGTTCCCATCACGCTTGATGTTATAATGCCTAAATGTAAATTGTGAACCACTTGATTAAAGAGAGTTTCAGGAGACAAACTGTGATCATACCTAAAAGTGATTCAAAACTAAACGTTGAATAACATGATAATAGACCGTTGTCAGCGACGGAAAGTGAAGTGTGCGATATCTGATGAACATTTTGAACATGATGGCGAGCAGTGTAAAGTTTTGGGAATTGTATAATGAATTTTTCAGCCATTAATTTAATTTGAGCTGGATATTCCTACGGCATTCAAAAATTAGATCAAAATGACAATTGCTAACACATACTTACTTTATATGTTCTACGTGCTTCAGCTAAATGTGCTATTCCAACTAATAAAAGCAAATGTTCATAGTATGGTGCCACCAACAGATGTTCAAATATCACAAAACCGAACAATAACATCGTTCTTAATTCATTTGCTTTGAATTTTCGCCATTTGTCTAATGCTCTGGGTATACGGTATGTCGTTGATGGAAATTTTACTTGTTTTAAACGTTCTGCTAATAATTGCGTATGTTCATAACATGAATAATCTTCTGCACGATTTTTTTTATCAAAATATAAACTCAATAAACGTTTCTAGAATAAGCAAAAGCAAATAAGGTGAAGAAAAGTGAAACTGAAGTTATACCTACAAAACATCCCTGGTATAAAGTGTGTAAACTGTCGAACACACATGATAAGCCAATTTTGAAATATTGGAGTTGACGAAGGTGGCAATAACTCAGATAACCTCTCAATTTACGTGCGAAGATTGTCTTTTTGTTGATTGTATTTAATGATGATGGATCAGTTGATTCTATATATTGTATAGCCATGTCATATCGTTCATTTGTTCGTAATGGTGCTTGTTGTTGGCCAGGTATGAACACACGAATTCTGTTTGTTTTAGTTTTATTTGTCCGTACAGTTGCACCTATGCACAGAACACGGAAAAGCATTTAGAAACTGTAAACTTCTGAGTTGCTTACCTTCTTCTTCACAAAATTGGCACCCATATGCTGCATTTGGTTCCGGTAAATTCTGAACTAGCGATCGATATTGCTGGTTTATCACACGATGCCAAAATTAAAAAAACTTTTAATCGAGTCATTTTGGTGGTCGTTCTTGCGTTATCATCATTACCATGCTTTAATGTATATGTAATGTTTTGTTCTAATAATTCTAGTTGTTCATACATACATCGTAACATCTCTGACATTTGTTTTCGGTTTGGTTTTCGTGCTCCAGGATAGATGCCACCAATAATACAACTGGACATTAAATATCGCTGTTGTCTTTTAATTTCATTAATAATGAACATTATAACCCATATACTTGTTTCACCAGCAGTATCAATTGCGATGCCATCAACATTCATCGTTAGTGTAATAAAGCGACCACGTTCATTATTCGATATACGTTTATAACATGGTGAATTGATAATATCAGATACGGGAACATCATCATTAAGATGCGTAGTAAATTGAACTTCTTGCCGTGGTAATATTTGCATTATTTGATGCTTAATGTCAAATTCCAAGAAGCCAATTGGTTGCTGCTCATCATAGGCGATTGATTGTTGACAATTTTCATCTTGACAATGATTTATTGAACGCGATATGTTTCCACATTGTGGGCAAAATGTGCATGATGTGGTTGTTGTGATTAGTTCATCAAATGTTGAATTTGATTCTTGTTGTTCTTGTCGTTTCTTCTTTTCAGCTGTTCTCAGTTTATATACGATCGCTTGATAACTGCTGGGAACGTTTTGTACTTGGCAGCGTTTTAACAACCACAGTACATATTGAATTGCTGCACGGCTGACATTAAATTTTGTTTTAAAGTAAACCATGCCGACTGCAATTTCCATTTCTGTTAACGGTCGGTCATCATCTTTATCTTCTTGTATATTACTAAAACAGCAGCGAAAAGAAAAAAATTAAAGAATATCCAAGAAACTGGCAAAACAAAACACTTACCGATTATATTTTTGTTCAAAATTGCTCAATTCTTCATTATTATGGCAAATATCCATCCATTCATCTGCATTTGATGCATCTAAAATAACAAGAGTTAGCTACAGTATCCGCTTCCTTGTTTCGCGTACTAACGGTCATTGGTTGTGAATTATTTTTACCTCGAACTACATCGTTGTCGTCTGTTTTCCTTGTCGATTTATGTGATCCGTACAAGACAATTGTTTGACGATGACTTCTAAAATCAACGGCTAAACCTTGTTCACGACGTCGGTGATGCCTTCTTCTTGTCCGTTCATTCACTCCCAATTGTTGTGTACAGTAACGTACGCGAAAATCATTGGGTAGACCTTGTGCAAGACGTCTTCGATGTCTTCTTTCTGTACTTGCAGAAACGTTTGACGACATTGTTAAACATTCAAAGTAGATATAAGAATCCTAAAACAGTAATAGATCTAGAACTTGTCACTGTTTTAGACGTGTTTAGCAAACAACTTCTCTATGCAATTGGCTCTCATACCCACAAAGAGGCGTTTCAACATCTGTTTTCGCTTATTATTCACTTGCTAGCTTCTCTTCAGCATCGCTTATATTATTGTATAGTTAAAACAATAAACAATCATAAGAATATGGCTATTTGACTAGAACAGTAGAAGAAACTTCGTAGATATGCATGCACAAAACAAAATAAACACAAAATAAAAAAAAATATTGTTTCCTATGTTTCATCATCATCGTTTTCTTATTCATCGTACGATTTGATTGCAATATGTTTTGCCTCTTCTATACTACTGCTGCTGCTGAACGTTTTCTTTCTTGAGATTGCACATAACGGTAGCAAGCATTCAGTGCTTCATTTGTACCACTTAATTGTATCACATCTCTTGGGTGATATTGTTGAACAATTTCTAAAGCAAAGGGAAAAACGACATTCAGTATTACAAAAATAGATAAACAGTGATCAATCATTCATTTACCAAATATTGCATTTCGTATTTCATCACTTATTGATTGATTTGACATTGTTATACAATCTTCGTAAGAAAATAATTTCCAAAACATATGTTTGGCTGTCTTTGACCATTCTGTGCCTTGAAGTGATTTTAATTGATCACCAGTAATACCAATTATCTTCAAATGTTTTTCTTCGGCTCTTGCTCTTTCGGCTTGCAGTTCTGGTTTTGGTTCGCAACATGTAATAACCTGAGCAAAGTAATGTAACGTTTCAGCCGTTGGTCTAGCTAAAATTAAAGGGGATTTATAGTAAGTAGTAGTGCATATTAAGGAAAACTTACGAACTGATGTTTCTTGTAAATGAATATGGTCTTTTAACAGTTGCTCATATTTTTCTCTGAGTGAATGTAATTCTTTTTCAAGTCGACGATACTTTGTTTCGTTAGATAAATTAGATAAAAGTAATTCTTGCGACGTAGTTAGACGAGTTGATGTCGACTGTTTAGATGAACCATGACGACCTGTACTTGCTGATTGTATTCGTGAACGACTTGGTTTTGGTGTGACAAAAACTAAAACAAAGAGAAATAAACAAATATATACTTCTATTTCAGTAATAATTTACCTGGTGATTGTATACGTGGACGTAACGTTTCATCATTATCAGTTATAATGACATTTTCAGAATAATCACCACTGAAGTTCTCTTTTTGACTGGATGGCATACTTTGTTGTTTAACTCCCATGACATTATGAGAAGTCGTTGCCGTCTGTTTCAATTGTTCTAATTCAGCTCTACATTCCTGTAATGCCATCTGCTGCTCTGCTATGTACAACAGAAGAAGAAGGTTTATGATCCTTACAAAAATAAAAATTTACCATCTTGTTGTAAAAGCTCTTGTAATGATAATAATGTTTTTCCAGCACCAGTAACAGAAGGTCCATTCGCACTTGCATCTTTTCGTAGTACTTGGCCTAAATGTAAATGAAAAAAAAGCTTTGTTATTTACTTTGATTGTTTCTAACTTACTGTGTTTAACAAATGATGATTCAAATTGTTTTGACTGCAAGACTGGCGATAGCTTTAGCTGTATTTTTGTTCGTGTATATTCTTCTTGGAAATCGACAGCAACTTGACAAGGCTGTACATCTGAAGTAGAAGAACGGAAGCAAGATAAAGACATGTTTTAAAAAACTAAAAAAGATTCACCATAAAGATTTGCTATACTTGGTTCAGATGCAAATCTCGCAAGTAAATTTAGCTTATCGCGTTCGGCGGCACACTGAATTAGCGTACCTGTAAATATACAAGCAATAACAGTTAGACAAAACAAAGACTCTTATTCTTACTCACCAGCCACCAATAAATCTCCCCTTTTTATTCCTTGTTCATCATGAAATGAGTAATTTCCCCCCACACGCAGTTTCCCATCTTTTACTGCCGACCCAAAACTTGATTTTTCAACTACCTCCAAAAATGGCTCCTTTTCATCCGCTCCACGCATGAGATAAAACTGCTCTTGTTTCCGCTGCTTTCGCGTTGGTCTGCATGACTGATATACTGACGACGACGATAAGCCACTTTCAGAATCATCTTGGCTGACTTGACGTACGATAGTACGATGACGTTGGCTACTTTTTCGACTGTTTAACATGTTTTTATATTATTATAAATGATAATATACACGACTATAGTAGAAAATACACGAACAAACAGGCTTTGCAAGAGGTGTGCTTATACATCTAAACTTCTACAATCTAAAATAAAGCAGAGACAAGAAGCATTTCGAATAAGAGCGCATAGATCATTTGCACTTCTTGAGAGAAATTTTTGGTTTTCAACACTTATCTTGTTATTTTGAATTTGAAAATATACACCATTTATTTTTACATCAGACTCTTCTTACTAAACATAGGACGCAAAAGAAAAACATTTAGTTAACAAACGAAAAAGAATAATACAAGTACGTCGTTGTGACATCTTTCT
>CAJNOQ010008615.1:0-11026 GCA_905250885.1 Didymodactylos carnosus | reverse complement strand
GCACTTTCCGAATCCCCCAAGTTTGCAATTTCCCCGCTACCGACATTTGAGCGGCCGACGTTTGAGCGACTCCGACATTAGACACTTTTCAATATGACTTTTTGCCGATCAGGAAAGTCGAATGATTATTCACTTCGATAACGATGATCAGAAAAATTTTTTTGTCGTCCGATTATGAACTGAATTATTTGGAGATCTGAGAGTGAGGCTGTGTAGGGGGCGCTCTAGTGTCGGTCGCTCAAATGTCGGTCGCTCAAGTGTCGGGGTCGCTCAACTGTCGGTCGCTCAAGTGTCGGCGCTCAAATGTCGGGCGCTCAAACGTCGGTTAATCGTAATTTCCCTACCTGAAACGAATATTCTCTGTGTGATTTACGCGAAATGAATAGCATGCAGGAGGGACCATCCGTTAAACACATGAGACAATAGCAACTTTTTCAAGGCGCCAGATATAACAATAATACAATACCCAGAAGTTCCTTAATAACACATGATCTAGTTTGGGTCTGAAATGGTTCAGTATATCATTTCATTTTTTTTCCACTCACACGATAGCGTTTTTCTGGTTCGATGGCGCTTTGTTTCGGTCTGTTTTTCTAACCTTCGACAAGAGCCTTGGTAAGCTTTAACATCGAGCTTTTCTTGTATTGAAATTTGTTTCTTTTCGCTAATAAACAACAACAACAACAACAGTTCCGTATATAGATAGTTGTACCTACTATCTGAATCTCTGAGAGCATTTTTCTTTTTTGAGCACCATCAACGTTTTACTGCTTTTATAGACGTCTATGAAAAATAGGTTCAAAAGTTAGGTTTTTTTAGATTTATCAGCTTTTTGCACAGAGAAATTTTTCTAGAAGATTTAACTACAAAATTTTGAAAAATATTTGAGAAGATGCAAAATTTTCCGGTGAATCTTCTACTGTTTTCAAAATCCTTGTGGAATCTGTTTTTGAATCAAGGCAAATGTTTTTCGCAGTTCGATATGCCGCATCTCGATAACTCAGCACCCTTCAATATTTTGAATGGTGCTCAAACAAGACAAATGCTCTCAGAGATTCAGATAGTAGGTTTTGTAAAGAATTCAATTTTCTATCTTTTGGTATATAAAGGAACCTTTTATTTGAAGAGAAAGTATGAATAATATGCAGTAACATTTAGTCCAGTTTATTATGGCACACCCGTTATAATATTTTGTGTCGATAAGAAGTCGTACCTTTTGATAATTCAATGCACGAAAGTCCTTCAAAGTCTTACTATTTAGCATCACTAAATCCCATTTTTCACGGGCTTTCATTTGGTATAAAATTCATCATATCTCCGATTTAGAATTATAGCGTTACCCCCCTTGAATAATATTATTTACCACCCTGTATAATTATTCTTGGCATTGTCTTTAGTCTTCGCACGGGTAATAGGTCCATTTAATACATTCTGATCTCTAATTAAATGAAGAGAATAAAATGTACAGGCTAACGCGAGATACCAAAAAGAAGATAGGACAAACAGTGGATAACTTCTATATATGGTAAGATGCGAACTTATAAAGTTCAAGTGAGATCTATAATAATGTGTGACGAAGTCGTCAGTATAGCCCTTCATCCAACAAACTAGATAACTTTACAAAATGAGTCACCCGGTTCGGACGAGACTCGGAACGCGTTATTCGTGATCAGCTCGTTGAGCTGAATCCGAATATGTATAATAAATTGAAAAATAAATTTCACTGCAAGTTTGCATTACGTGCCTTCACAACAAAAGAGAACTTGTTAGTTCTTCCACATTAGTTACAAATGTTTTGTCTGACGTATGGTGCGATGCGTATAGAAAATAAAAAGCTTGCCATCGTTCTTTTTCTTTTCTGAAAGAGAAAGAATTAAATTGGAGCGATGTATGAGAGTCATTGCATCTGAAAGATACCAAGTTAAACGAAGTTGCATGGGCCATTAAAATCGGTACCTTGTGCATGCAACGGTTCAAGTGCCGGGAATTTATTTATTAATCTTCAAGGAAAGAAAAAGAGTGATGAGAATCTTTTTATGTAGAAAAGACATTTCTGACTGATGTGAACGAACTAACAAATTCTCTTTTGTTGTGAATCTCTGAATCTATGGCATTTTATGACATAAAGTTCACGGGCACCGTAGTAATAGTAGAATAAGACACACATAGACTGTTGACAACAGTAACTTAACTAAAATGAAAGAAAAATGTTATTAATTCGTAAGATGCGTAAGATTAATAAGTAAGATGCGAACTTATAAAGTTATATGTCTTTGTTCGATTATTGTCAGGACGTTTTTGATAGGAGTTTTAGGGAGGCAGTTAGCTTTAACAGAGGGACATGTATTAGAAATGTAGAAAATTTCAGCTGTCATCACTTGTACACTAAATATATTTAATAACAAAAATGAAAAATTAGAAAAAATACATATTTCACTCTAAATCATTTTATTATCGATATCATTTGAATCCATTTGGTAGTGACCAATGTCTTTATATCTAATATTTAATAATATCATCAGTTAAATGTTTAAATAATCTTCCTCTTATATTTGAGTTTTGTTTGTTATTGTTGAATATTTGTTTATTCACTTGATGATAATCCATAATCGCTATAAATTTGGCCGCTCTCTCCTGTACTCTCATCACTTTCATCATTAAAATATATTGTTTCATTGTTTCCTTGTTTTATACATTGAATTGTTGGAAGTTTGCGTGCACCATTGTTTAATTGTTTTTGTGTCTGTTCTTCGATCCATGATGCCATCGCTCTTGTTTGTGGATCATTATTGGGCTCAATAATAAAATCTGTTTCATTGAAACCGCTAGAAAAATAGAAGGAATTTACCGTTTTAAATAAACTGGCTAAACTTTTAAGACAGTATTCTGGACAGAACCGAATATTTTTCTTCTATACTGTAACATAAAACGAATTTTTATTTTGTCTCAAGCCGCTTGTCTCACTGGATTCGCAATACAAAAATAAGGTTATGAATAAGGATTAAGGAGGCCCACGTGTTTTCTAGCTGAGAAATTCGCAATTGAATGGAAGGAGCAGTTTCTCCTACATTTCTGTTCGTTATTGTTGGGAAATGCTTCATTCAAGAGCGCATAAAAAACTTAACTAAACCTAACATTCAATCTATGTTTAGAGTTAAAACTTCAAGTAAAAAAAGTTCAAAACGAAAGATTTGTCAGTAAAAACTCATTTATTTGTAAGAAGTTTAGTCAGTTAAGAACATGCCGTTAGGTTTTAGAAAGTTTAAGTTTGCAGCACTGACTTTTCTGCATAAAATCTACGTAGAAATGATCGGAAAAAAGATGTAGAACCTAGTTGAAACCAGATCATTGACACATATCACCAAATCCAAATGAGCCATTTTCATACATGTTGTGTCAAAATACTATCTTAAATTACAGAGACGGAAACGACATTGGACCTTGAATCACAGAAAAAAAGCTTATCGTGTGGATTCTACCAAAGAGGAAAGGTGTTTTCTGTCTTGTTCGTCTTGTCACCTTTACCATTCTATCTTCTCAGTAAAAAAGAATAAAGTAAGATCTTACTTAAATTCTAGATTATATTTGGTCGGATTTCTTCGATAATCAGCCAAAACATTATTATCATCTTGTGTCCTTTCTAATGATTCCAGTAAAATGAGATTCGAATAACAGATGTAAAAAACCTGTATTTGTGGTAATATTGGAAATCTTTCTAGAACATTTTGTGTTTGTTGAAATACAAATTTTATATTGTGACACAGAATCAATAATTGCTCATTTGGCACTGGATCATAACCATACACCCATAAGCCTTCAGCAGATTTTATCTCGTATAAAAATTCATCAATATGCATATTTTTATTCGTTTCAGGCGGATAAGCTATATTTAAATAAACAACTAATTTTTTTCCATTACTCAGCATATATTGATGACGATCCTTGTTATGTTTTTCTTCATTAACAGACAAGTTGTTATTCGACAATGCCTTTGAAATACTAAATAGCAACCGTCTATCTGATCCACCACCACCACTTAACATATAATCTTTTGTTGTTGGTACATAATGAGGATGCAATGGCAAACGATCGACAAATATAAATGTTTGAAAATTAATATTTATTTTCAATTGAAAATCAAACAATATGGGTGAAATATCCCATCCGGAACCAAAATAAACAAGTGAATGTTCCATTTATTATTTATAATCAACAATTTAATTTCCAATAAAGGGAAATAGGCTCCAGTTTTGGTTCTTGTTTTCTCAATTTTCGCTACAAGAGAAAATGACGTTTTTTTACAAAAAAGAATTGTACACCGTTCGAGTGATAGCCTAATCTATCGACCTATTTTTCTGAGAAAACCCTGTGAAACTCGACAAACAAATATCACAGAAGAGACTGGGAGTTATTTTGATCCATTTGTCCAGACAACTGAAAATAACTCGAAACCAATAACATCCGAAATAGACAATTGAATAATATACGACAGAGTCTTTTCAATTACATTTAAATAAGGTTTTCCGCGAAAATGGTGTTGAGTTCTCTGTTACTTCAATATGAAAGTTTAATTCTCAACTTGCACGACACCAATAGCAGGAAAAATATACAATCGACGTAGCTCAATTAAATATACCACTCAGGTTTTCCATTCACTACTTTATGTTTTTCACTTTTTCAAATCGTGTAATAGCAGCTTATTTCACTCATATTTTCTGTCGCTTTTGATCTCCACTTTTTGAGATCGACAAACGAGGGGTATAAGACTCAAGATCAACACCACTGCACTCACCTGATAGCGTATCATACAAAACACTAGTGGTGTCTATCCATTGGAAAACAATAAGTAATCAAGTTGTTTTTGTGGTTTTTGTAGTAAAATGGTCAACTGCGTACGTATGAATAATCGCGATTACATACAAAAACAGAGAGAGAGAGGGAAGAGGTAACTTTCAGGGTTCTATTATTTTAAGAATACATGCGAAAAGATTGATTGTTTTTACCACAATGTGAATAGACACTATGTATAGCAAGCAAACATTCAGATATTAGGCTTTGTGCAAATAAGACGTACAATTCTTTTCTTTTTTATTATCGTTTTATATATGCTCTGGTTCCTCTGTTCGTTTTCCTTCTTATCAGTCGAAGAGTATACGTCATTCAGAATAGAAGCACTGAATTTTAAGTTTCTGATTAGAACACTCCCATAGAAATTCAGAACAAACACTGAACACATGCTCTTACTTCTATTCAAATACAGACGGTTCTTCTCTTAATGGGTGGTAGATGTCTGAAAGCTGAAGTTTTTGGAAACTTGTGTTTTGAGTCAACTTTGGTCAGAATTCTATTGCATAATGCGTATTAAGTCAGAAATGACCCAGGACAGTCAGATTCAGTTCTTTTAAGTTCTTTGGAATTGATCAGTCAGATTTCCTTGTTTGTTCCGTATCTATAGACTAGTTGCGGCAAAAGAGATAGTATATTGTATAAGAGGATTTTTCTAACTGATTGAATTGCACACGATTAATAATGATGTGATCGCTACATGTCATTAGTAATCGAATGGAAAATAAAATATACAATACAGACAATAAGTTTTCGTTTTACCTCTTTTTCGTTTCGATTCTCAAGGACAGATCTACAACAACACTACATGTGATACTCAGAGATCTACAGTGATTGAAGAGAAATAAGATGTTCAAACAGTAGCGACAGCAAGAGTACAAAGCCGCTAAGTATAATCGATGTGGCGTAGCCTTTTATTCGTAACGAGTTGTATATAGCGTAGTAGGATGCTTGTGGCACTACCCTTTATTTGAAAAGAATGAAAATATTTTTCGCTTCCACACTCTTCCGCAATTCTATCAAGGTCGTTTTCGGCTGCATCTACGTTTGTTAAGTGGGTAAAAAGAAAACAAATATCACAAAGTTGTCAAAAGGAAGAGAACACTAAAAAGAATACTGGAAATAAGCTGTTCGAAAGCGGATCCGGCTTATCCTCTAAGAGTCCATCAAGGAGAGTTTTCAGCAAAATATTCATTGTTATCTGCGTTCTGAACTGCTAAAGTCGGGTTCTTCTTAGCCAGTTGTTCACACTTCTCCTTGCCGTATGTAGCCGCATTATCGCCGGTATCCGCAACATCATCGGTACCAGCAACCAGAAGAAAATGAGTTGTTTCGTGAATAAGTGCACCGCCTTGCGAATCTGTACCAGCTACTTCCGCTTCGAAAAATGTGGTGCATAGATTGTACTCATAGGGCATATCCGGGTAAACGTAGGCGAAGGTACCACTCGTACATTGGTCAAGGTTAACAACTCGACAAAAGTACTTCTGCGGCTGGTTGTGAAGAACATCTTTGACTTTGATGAAGTGATCCGCGATTGCACTGTAGTGTTCTTCCTGGATAGCTGAACTCCTTTCAGAACCACCTTCTGCTATACCGAACCATTTGGTGAAGCGCTCCTTTTTTTCCTTTAATATGTCATTAGCCAAGAAACTTTGTGTGTCCTTCGTGTACTCTTTGGCTTGTGCGATAGCAGCTGCGATGGTGGTTTTCTGCTTGTCAGTACATTCGTCGTTGAAGGTGATCTGAGGGGACTCCGCCTTACCGGCACCGTTTTCCTTTTTTGCGCTGAGCAGGAGACGACGTCGGTCTGCTTCTTTCAAAACTGCATTGCTAACGCCGTTGAGTTGGAGTGTCAGGATGTTCGACACGATAGTTGCCTTAGCAGCAGCAGACTGAGTTTTCAGCACACGATCAGCAAACTGCTGGTATCGAATCTTGTACGGGCCACTGGCACGTAGATCGTAGTAGGGGCTGAGCGAGACGATAAAATTCAAATTCTCGCCTGGTGCCAAAGCGATAGTCGCATAAACTGCTGCTGCACTCAGTTTAAAACGAGGCCCGACGTAGGATACTTTCTTGCCATGGAGAGTGAGGTGGAACAGAGGTATCAACATTATACCGTTGGACGGTACGGCGATCTGATAGATGTAGAGGGTTGTTTCTCCTGCGTTGCTGAATTGTACGTTGACTTGACCATCGTCACCTTCTTTCGTTGCATTTGAGGTGGATGTGATCGTTAAACTGACGCTCAAACCACCACCCGTTTCATTATTATCGCCGGCATCTACCTCATCTGACAATGGAACTGATTTTCCACTGACAACCGTTGCTGCACAAATTAATGCCAAAATGATAAGCTCCGTCGACTTGCTCCCGATCATGATGATATTTGGCTCTTCTTCTTCTTTACCCTACTGTTGGTATGTTTGACAAAATCGAAAGCTAATACTGCTCTTATAGTAAAACCTACGGCATTCAACCTACATATCATTATTAATCGTGCGCGATTGAATCAGAAATAGAAAATAAAATATACAATACAGCCAATAAGTTTTCGTTCTACCTCGTTTTTGTTTCGATTCTCAAGGCTAGATCTAGAAAAACACTACATGTGATACTCAGACATCTACAGTGATTGAAGAGAAACAAGATGTTCAAACAATAGCGATAGCAACAGTGTAAAGCCGCCAAGTAGTCACTGACCCGTTCATTTCTGAATAACAAACACCCTCAACCACGTTTTCTCCAACTTTGCAGTCAAGATTTATGAGGTCACAAACAATTTTCTACATAAAAAGTTATTGTCTTTATTGTATAAGAGGATTTCTCTAACTGATTGAATTGCACACGATTAATAATGACATGTGATCGCTACATGTCACTATTAATCGTGTGCGATTCAATCAAAAATAGAAAATAAAATATACAATACAGTCAATAAGTTTTCGTTCTACCTCTTTTTCGTTTCGATTCTCAAGGACAGATCTAGAAAAACACTGCATGTGATACTCAGAGATCTACAGTGATTGAAGAGAAATAAGATGTTCAAACAATAGCGATGCCAAGAGTGTAAAGCCGCGAAGTATAATCAATATGGCGTATCCTTTTTTCCGTAACGAGTTCTGTATAGCGTAGTAGGATCATTATGAGACTACCCTTTATTAGAAAAGAATGAAAATATTTTTCTAGAAATTCTAAAATTCTAGAAATTCTGAAAATTCTCGAAATTGTCTGTATTGTATATTTTATTTTCTATTTTTGACTGAATCGCACACGATTAAAAATCCTATGTAGCGATCACATATCGTTATTAATCGTGTGCAATTCATGAAAATTCTCAAGTTCTAGAATTTCAAAAATCACCGTAGACTACAGTGATTGAAGAGAAATAAGATGTTCAAACAATAGCGATGCCAAGAGTGTAAAGCCACGAAGTATAATCAATATTATAGCGTTTTATCCGTAACGAACTCTGTATAGCGTAGTAGGATCATTATGGGACTACCCTTTATTAGAAAAGAATCAAAATATTGTTCTTGAAATTAAATTCTGAAATTCTAGAATCTGAGAATTTTCATGAATTGCACACGATTAATCAGGATATGTGACGATATGTGCTACACAGGATTATTAATCGTGTGCGATTCAACCAAAAATAGAAAATAAAATATACAATACAGACAATTTCGAGAGAAAGATGTCATCGTTTTACTCATGACAGAAAGAAAGAGAGATAATCCTTTAAGTTTAGGATAAGCAGTAATCAGTCAGGAAGTACTACCTCAGCAAGCGCTTCATTAGTTTTACTTCTTATCTCATGAGAAAGGCACATAATCCGCTGTAAGTACTTGTTAAGGAAGTACTGCAGTGGAGTATATACTAGGTGCAGCTCCTACTAAGGAAGTGCTCCCGATCACATAATAAAATCACAGCACTTGATTGTATTCTGTATTTATAGCGGTATTTACGTGTGATGAAAGTTAAGCAGGAACCATTAAAAACAAGGGTATTTTCGTCATACTCGACGGAACTTTCGTCATCAAAATGTGAATTTTTCGTCACAGCCACAAAAAGCACTCCGAAATTCACGGGAACTTACGTCACCATGCTTTTTCTGAAAAACGCACTTTGGTCACATGTGGCGAAAGTACACCCCCCCCTATGACGAAAGTGCGTTGTGACGAAAGTTCCTTTTACCGAACTCGTTACGGAAAAAAGGATACGCCATATTGATTATACTTCGCGGCTTTACACTCTTGGCATCGCTATTGTTTGAACATCTTATTTCTCTTCAATCACTGTAGATCTCTGAGTATCACATGCAGTGTTTTTCTAGATCTGTCCTTGAGAATCGAAACGAAAAAGAGGTAGAACGAAAACTTATTGACTGTATTGTATATTTTATTTTCTATTTTTGATTGAATCGCACACGATTAATAGTGACATGTAGCGATCACATGTCATTATTAATCGTGTGCAATTCAATCAGTTAGAGAAATCCTCTTATACAATAAAGACAATAACTTTTTATTTGGAAAATTATTTGTGACGGCATAAATCTTGACTGGAACGCGGATAACAATGAATATTTTGGTGAGAATTCTCCCTGATGGACTCTTACAGGACAAGCCGAATCCACTTTGGATCACCTCGTTTCCAGTATTCTTTTTAGTGTTCTCTTCCTTTTGACAACTTTGTGATATTTGTTTTCTTTTTACCCACTTAACAAACGTAGATACAGCCGAGAACGACTTTGATAGAAATGTGGAAGAGTGTGGAAGCGAAAAATATTTTCATTCTTTTCTAATAAAGGGTAGTCCCATAAGCATCCTACTACGCTATACAGAACTCGTTACGCATAAAACGCAAAACACATTTCTAGATGCACTTTCAGATCCTGAATTCAATGGCAATAACCGCAGGTCTTTACCTTCATCGGAAAGACAGTTAGAGGGTAAGTACTCTGACAACTAAACTAGCTCCACCTTTCCTATTTCCCACCGGATCATAATGGGAGACTTTTGGCCTGGAAATGACAGCTGTCACTATTTAAAATTGTTGAATGCAGTTAAAAGAATAAGATTTGAAAATCATTTATGAAAAATGAAATGTTTGTTTCATTCCCACCCGGTTAATGCTGGCTGACTTTCAAGAGTTCTCCAGTTGATTTTAATTTCATTGTTGGCTGTTAGCCACAGTTTTACTTATCTAAAAAATAAATTGGACGATTTTACTATGACTACAAAACACGATTGTATAACTGTTTTATTAAGTTCAAACAAAGACAAGTTTGAAAGTCAGAATCATTAAGTAATCCAGTTTTTCCTTAGAAAACACAGCAATAGTGTTGAAGTGTTTTTTATTGTGATTTCTTTGTAGCAACTACTACAAAATTAATGCACGGTTTGCTTAGTGGAAGTGACAGACACATTTTCCAGCTGGTATTATATGGACGTTTAGAAATCGGCCGAACAAGCACATAGTCAGTTTGATTAGAATACAGCCATAGGAGATTAGACTCCGTTCACATTGTGCATCCTTGTTTTCTTTCTTTCCGTATTGTAGACAGAAAATAGAGACAAATAAAAAACAGTACAGGATAAGAAGAAAATTCTTGTTCGCGTGTAAGAAGGAACATAACGGGTGAGAAGTGACGAATAAAAAGCTTTTCTTATTTATCTACTCAGTGTGCTGACTATCCGGACTGACATCGAGAAAATAACATAGTCAGCCAATCTAACTTTTTTGTATTATCTATTTTTCGAAATTTTATACCGGCAAGGGACCCATAAAGGCATATAACTTGTGAAAGCCATAACTGAGTCAAAACGAGTCGGCCCACCGAAAAACTTTTAGGGTATATGCAGTTTTACACGCTCAGCAAAATGGTCAAAAAACATATATATCTGAGGGTAGTAATGGGGCGTAAGACGCAAGAAGCGTTAATTTTCTAGTATCTATACTTTCGTCTCTCGTGACCTATACATGTATAGTATAGGTCATGGATGACGATAAAATTAAAGGAAAGTAAAATTTTCCTTCGTCCTTTTTCGAGAGGCTGGCAAATAGTAACTCCTTAGGAGTTCGATAAAAGTCACGTACTGTCAACTTATTGCTTATGCTGCTTGCTGTGTCTCATTACTGATGAGGAATTCTAGTTCTGTCCGTCAGGTAAGGT
>CAJNOQ010008614.1:0-11026 GCA_905250885.1 Didymodactylos carnosus | reverse complement strand
TAGTAGTTTTTATTTATGAAGGAACGGTCCGTTTATAGGCATCAACTCGACAATTTTTTCTTCAATGCACGACCAGTTAGCTACGCACAAACATTTGTTGTTCATAGCTATCATGGAATACTGTTGACTATTCTTTTATTTTTTTATCAAGTAATGTAGTTGATATGTAATGCGATATCATTAGTATGAAAGAAATTGTCCTTCGTTGTTCAAGCAATCACGAAAACGTCCCAAAACAGAGCGACATGCTTTGCGACACACGTCTTCTGGTATTTCTTCGCAGGCTGTCTTAATTCTGTCTTGAAGTTCTGTAATGGTGGCGGGCGGCGTTTTAAACACGATGTCCTTTAAATAATTCCAAAGAAAGAAGTCACATGGGCTCAAATCTGGTGAACGAGCTGGCCAGTCGAATGGACCACGTCTGCCTAACCAGCGATCTGGGAATTTTCTATCAAGCCATTCTCGAACAATAACAGCATAATGAGGTCCTGCTCCATCATGTTGAAAGTAAAAGTTTTTATTTTTCAACTGAGGCCATGCGTAACTAACCAGCATTTCTTTGTACAACGGGCCAGTAACAATATCATTGAAAAAATACGGACCAACAACCCCACTAGAACTTATTCCGCACCAAACCATGACTCCCTGCTGCGTATTTGGTACTTCAAATTTTAAGTATGGATTTTCTCTGGCCCAATACATGCAGTTATGTCGATTAACTACTGTATTCATATTAAATTTGGCTTCATCGCTCCAGAATATGTTATCGATTAGATCCGGCTCGTTCTGGAATTTTTCGATCCATGATTCGCAAAACTCGCGGCGACGATCAAAATCATCTTCATTAAGCTCGACTATCAAGGTGGGCCGATAAGGTTTAAAGTTAAGTTGTTTGATAGCTACTTGGTAACTGCTTTTGCTTATACCAGCTTGAGCGGCACCTTGACGAATAGACAGTTGTGGATTACTAGTGACCATTTCTTCAATCTCGTCTAGTTTTTCTTCAAAAAGTACACTTGACGGGCGACCACTGCGTGGTAAACTTTCAAGTGTTCCATCTTCATCAAATTTCCTATTTATTGATGAAATTGTCGTTAGATGAGGTGGAGTTGTATCAAAATAATTGGACCACTCTCTTTGTACGTCAATTGCACGTCCAAACTTTGAAAAAAGTCGTTCAATAGCGACTTTCTCATCAATAGCAAGTGATTTGGTTTTTAGCGCAAAACCACGATAAGAGAGCTACTTTTAGATGATAAATAGATCTTTATCGTAGCTAACTGGTCGTGCATTGAAGAAAAAATTGTCGAGTTGATGCCTATAAACGGACCGTTCCTTCATAAATAAAAACGACTATTTGTCTTCTACCTTCAGAAAAAAATTCAACTCATTTGGTTGAAGAGTCATGAAGATTTTGAAATTTTCTGCAACTCTAGTGACTTTCTGGACACCCTATAGTTGACTACAGAAATCAAAGGTACCGCTTTCAGATTTTCTCCTTATAGGATCTGACAGCCTTTCATTTTTGTTATATATACAAGACAATAGCCAATGCGATAAATTGAGAGAAGAACAAATTTTATATTTTAATCGAAGTTTTCATCCCACTTATGCCCAAGAAGATAGATTCAGTACGAATTCAGTCGACAATCTACAAGTTTCACAAACTAATATAAATGGAGGAGTGTATTAACGGGATTTGCAATGAGTTACATGATATTACACACAACTGATTTAGAAGTGGTACCACTCGATAATGGAATATACGGCTTTAATTCGTCCACAAATCGTAGATAAACCTTGAGCAAAAGTGTATTTTGATGGCCATGAATTATTTCCAAATCTGATTTCAACGATTTATACATGCCATCCATATCATGTTCACACATTTTGTACATTTTCAATAACTGACTTCCATTCGTGTCTTCACAGAGAGGTATCATTGCCTCAAGTTTCTTATCATTAAGAAAATCCACTACATCTTTTCTTGTCCATAATTCGACACATGTTTTCGTGAGATAGTCGGTAGATACACTAAAACACGTATCAACCATTATTATCTAATTTTAAATGTTTCCTTAGTTCGGGGGTGTCATGCTAACGTTGCGTTAAATTTTAACCTTAACGTTTAACGTTGTCGAAAATAGGCTTTTTCATGCGCTGTTGTTTTCTAGAATACTCTCGCTCCTTGTATCAACTCAGGAACTGAAAAACAGAGTGCTTAAACCTATTTACTCACTATTCAAGGAACGTTGCTATTTTCACCGTCGACTTCTTTTGAAAATCAGTCCGAGAAAAAATGATATCGAAAGAAGAATGAGCGCATAAATCAAGTAAGGAAAAAAGCGCAGAAACACAGTCGAAAAGAAGATTCCATGAGACATTTGGATTTAGCTACATTTTAAAATAAAAGTTTTGAGACTGAAAGTAACTTTCTCTAGTAACTAACTTTCTCTTCACTTTCTAATGATTTCTATTTTATCTATCAACCGATTAAAGTAAAAGATAACAAAAAAATTAAAATAAACAAAAAACACGTAGAAAGAGTTTCACGCTTAACTGTTTCGAACATCAGTTAATAACTTTATCACTTGCTGATGTTGTTGTTCTAATTCTTTTTTTTCTTCTTTTTCTTATTTAGTGTCGAATAACACTAGTCTGCTACTGCAAACAAAGGCTATGGAAGTAGTGAAAGAAAGAAGTAAAGACAGAAGGAAGTGGGAGGTTCAAATGTCTTCAATTTTTAGTTTGTTGCATCTAGGCATGTTATGAACCCGAACGTTCGACGTTTGAAGTTCGAGTTCGAGCAAAGTTCGATGTTCGAGTTCGCCTTTAAACAAGTTCGGGTTCGACTTCGAACGTGTTCGAACCTTCGAGTTCGAGTTTGAGTTCGACATCAAATGCGTAAGAAAAGAAACTATATAATCAGAAAATTATTATATTTTCTCCTAAAAGCAAGTTTTGCACATACTAAAGTTTTCTTGTCGCTTTCGCACTTTGACTTGAAAGACAATGAAATAGCGAATTTTTTTCCACAAACATAACAAGTGTGAACAGGATAGAAGATAAATGAGCTAGAATAAATAGGAGAGGAGCTTCTGGTATTTATCAAACAGTATATAGATCTTTGTAGATTTCTTCACGTTATAAACAGTCAGAATGATGCAATGGATTCGCCTCTTTCCTTTTACTGTTTATTATACCATTGCTGTATTCTTTCTTGTCTCTTTCATAAAGCTTATACCAACTTCCGGTATATCAGAAAAAGAAATTGATACAAACACACATAAAGATGTCTTTACACAACAAACTTTTAGTCACATTATTTATGTTCAATCTACACCATTTTCTTCAACGGCTTCAACACATAATTTATTTTTCAAAAAGGCAGAAAAACCTAACTTCTCTGGCTTTAGGAGCGCGACCTCATGACCAAAACGCATATGTGTCCTTTTCGTTTTTGCAGCCTGCATTTTTTTCTCCACCAGGTATTTAGATATTAAGATATTTCGAAATGGACCCACACTAGATATGTAGATATTAAGATATTTCGAAATGGACCCACACTAGATATTTAGATATTTCGAAATGGACCAACACTAGATATATAGATATTTAGATATTTCGAAATGGACCCACACTAGATATTTGGAGCGAAGAAAAACGAAGAATTTAGGCACGAAGAAAAACTGAATCAATTGCTCTAAATTACATCTCGGGCTGTTAGTAGCTTTACCCGCCCTCTCTAAGCCTGGTGAACTCACCAGCACTGCCTAATACCTCCCGCCCTAGTCAAGTAACCTACCAAGCCCTCTAAACGAGAACTGATACTTCGTAACTCAGTCTCATGCTCCCCTCCCCCACCCCCAACCCCGTTTCACCCGGTAGATATCTAAATATATAATTAGCCTACAAAATGTGAACCTGCACAAACTGTAATTATGTGAATTTCTAAGTGCAAGAAAATGCAGCTTTTGTTTTCAGAAACGCCAATACCACTTTTCGAGATGCAAATTAATTTTTTTTTGGATTGTAGAATGCAAAGTCAGTTATTTTTGCATCTCCGGATGAAAAATCACTGTTTTTTACATTTCAGAATGCAAAATCAGTCTTTTCTGCAGTTCAGGATGCAAAATGCCAAAAAAAGCCGAAATTTCATGTTGCATTTTTCTAAAAGGAAAATGCCACATGTGCGTTTTAGTCATTATGTGAAGAGCGCACGCTCTTTTCAACCATAATAGGCACTTGAACTGAAACCGGATTCACTACTGACACTCGTTCCAAGTGTTGCTAGTATGTACAAGTATCCGGATTATTTTTCTTTTTCTCTGGTATGTATTAAGAACATGTGTACACAAAAGATCTATCACGAATTTTAAGAAGGACAGTAGCTACATTTGTGTTTGAAAGGAAGAAGAGAAAGAATTCTAAAACCGGATGCCTGCTCTATGAGAGAGAAATAAATGTTTGATGTAAGACTCTTGTATCTGACTGATCAAAAATGTAGAATATCTAAAAAGGTTAAAGATTGTTATCATAGACTAACCGAGAATGTTTTGAAAATGATACACCGCTGAAACTGATTCCTAAAGACAACACTAATTCATTAAGCATTATGAAACTAGGGGCAAACGGTGAGAAACTATATCCGATAGAGGCTTGCAGTATCAAAAAAGCTCCAGGTATGATTTACGAGCCGTGCCCACCCAATCTTGCTACTAAACCTGCGCTAACATTAGTTGAAAGAACTCGAACCCGAACTTTTCGAATTCGAACTCGAACTTCAAATTCGAGTTCGACAGCCGAACACTTCGGCATCGAACGTTCTCGAACTAGAACTGTTCAAAGTCGAACTTCGAACCTAGATTCGGGTTCGTAACATGCCTAGTTGCATCTTTGAAAGCGAGAGAACCATTACAGAACTATCAAGGTAGCACTTTTCATCTCCACCCTTAAAAGTTGAACTTCGACAAGTTAGAGGTATCAAATGAACGGATGACAAGCGACTGGCGTGTGCAAAAAAACTTATAGCTGACTAACTCAGACGTAAAAGGCATATATCACCGAGTTCCGAAAGGTTTCTGCACTTTGTAATGTTCTTTTGGCTTGTCCTACGGGTATAAAAATAACTTGCTACTGAAATTCTCCCCTCTTCTCTTTTTTGTACAATGAAGAAAAGAACAGATTCTAATTTATTGTATTTTTGCTGCTGAAAAAAATTACTGTGTAACAAGACCATTGCGTATGCAACAATCGCTGCCATCGAAGAAAAATTTTATGTACTAACTACAGCAATCTGTCCGTATTCCAAATCTTAATTTCCAGTAAAAGTAGCACTCTGTTTTACACTTTGTGAGCTGTGTAAACGGCGCTCCGAAGAATAGTTTTAGTTTTCATTTTCTTTACCATCTACGCATGTATGGATCGATATGTATTCTTCTCATTGTTAGACATTCTTATATGGTCTGATATTGTGAAATTCTTTGTGTGGTACGATTTTCTCTTCTCTTCTGCGTCAAATTAACGTTAACTTGACACCCTTGCCTTAGTTTGATTCATCTTTTGTGACTTTATAAGAACTGGTTCGTAGATTTTAAAACGTACATTTCCTCTAGTGAAAGTAAAAGTGACTCAGAATTTACGACATTGTGCTCTCAAGAATACTGTTTTTTCCCTAAAATTTCTATTCTTCTTACTTTAGTCTAGAGTTTCGCAAATTAATAGAGCATAACTTCAATCGACGGCACCACTTTACGATGTGCCATTAAGCAGAAGAAAAAAGTCATCTCAGCAAGAAACTATAGAAATTAATAAAATCGATTAACTGGCGAAGGAGATCTAGTTGAGTTTAGGGATCTATGGAGGCTGAGTTCGGAAACCTGGAAGATCAGTAACCACTGTTTTTCCATAAGGTAACCATAACAGTTACGCACATTTCTCCTTTTAAAGATTAGGCCAGTAGCATAGTCCCATGTAGATATATTAAGCACCACTAGCATTTTCAAATTTCGCTCTTAGTTCACATATTGCAGAGCACGAGATGGTTTCAAAATGAAACTGAGTCACATGACTGGAAGATAAATGGAACCCATTTTTCCGTTTTGTATTAGTTTTGCATTCCGAGCTTCTCGTATCTTCGAGAAGCAAAATATCAAAACCCTATAGCCACATGTGTCATTATCATTGTGAAATCATCTGAGCTTCACGCAAAGGTGTCAGAATACAAACACATAGTGTAACGGAGGATTCATAATTCTAAATATGCTGCATACGGTGATATATTGTGCATTAGTAGGTTATTCACATTAGTTAGTGTAGCAAAGATGGATAGGTTGATACCATGCTAATATACTGAGAAAAATATTCTAGCGACTTAACCTGGACGGCTACCGGCGAAGCTTGGAAACTTGTGTAGTAACTATTTCTCAAGACGAGATAAATTTTAAAGAAAAACCTACTTGACGCTATGAACTTCATGGGGAGCCGGAGGAATGGCAGGTGGTTGTTGAGAGCGATGACGTGAAATTTCCTTCGTTAACTTTTGATAGGCAATATTAAAATCTGTTTTCGTGAAATCAATGTAAACTTTGCCAGTGGCAATAAAGCCTAACCATCCATCCGGTCGATAATTTTCTGTAACCTTAATTGGTACCAATTGACAGCCGCGTTCAAATGCATAATGAGCTTCTGATTGACAGTATACGCTTTGTTTGTATTTGTCTGACATGCAGATGAAGACAAATTGGGAATTTTCAATAGCATCGGCCATTTCTTGCATTTGTGAACCATACAGATTGTCACGATCAAGCCATACGCGAAATTCATCGCGGACCAATTGTTCTTGAATCTGATAACACAACACTTTATCATCATGAGAATAACTAATCATAATGTCATATTTATAATGTCGATCTGGAGCTGTTTCCTTTTTCTCCTGTAGCACTTGTTGTACATGAAGTTTCGAAGACTCTTTCTCCAGTCTCCATACGATACCCTCAGAAGCTCTTTTAATACGTTGTTTTTTACTATTGATAAGAGATTTTACATGTGTTGTAAACACATCGTCGTTCTTCAACGTATTGAATGCTTCATTGTTAAATGTCAATGCCCAGATGATTTCAAGTGCGTACTGTTGAACCTCATAAACACGAAATTTTGTGTCAATAGCGCATAGTATCAACAGAGGTAAACCCTGTTGACGAACTAATTCATCTTTAATTTGATCATGCTGAACGAGTGCTGTGAAATAAAGATAAATAAATAGCAGTTTATTTCTTTTCGAAATGTTAACTCGTAATATCGTAATATAGTATCTAGTCAGACAAAGTTTTTAGTAGAAAACTGGTTGTTATAATAAATTTTAAAAAAATAATTATTTTGATCTTTGTGGTTGTTTATTATGCAATTAAGGTAGCATCAAAGCAAACTACTCACATGAAGTTTTTACACCCACACATACTGAGGCGTCTACCAGAAACTTATACAAGAAGAAGAAAAACTAATGTGATGAAGGTTACAATAGTGAAATCAGAGAAATTCCTTCCATGTATGTACACGGTAATCTATTTCCTCATCCTGATAATTAGATACATGATCAAAAAGTTCTATGGCGTCCAAAAAACTGTGAAAGACGTGTTTGTATTTCATGAAGTATAGATTAAGATTACGCTGGTTGAGTCTTAAGGTTGCTTCGTACAATGTATTCACTCTGTGCTCACAACTGAAGGATGAATACATTGACCAGGAAGCATGCACGAGGTCTGCGTCTATTGCACCCCATAAATAGGTGAGGAATCGTTGCCAGAAGGTCACTACAAGGTCGAGCAAAGTTCTGTAGCCGGCGAGAAAGAAAAGTACATTGTAATCGAAAAAAAGAGAATAAATACGTTCTAGTGACCAATGATAGAGTCAGTCTTACAAGTTTTACCTGTTGTTCAAAGTTATAATGAAAGAAATAAGTGAAATTGCAAATAAAAAAGGATAAATGTAAGCGAAAAAAATCATTCGCGTTAAACTGATATCCACCTCTTTATTGTGACGAAATAGGGTGTTCAAAAACCTTTAAAATTTGAAATTGCTTCTTGCGTCTTTAATCTTCTAGTCCTGTTTCTTAACCAGTGTGGTTTGGTAAAGAAGGGCGGAAGCTTTTCCCCTTTTGAAACTCGGTGCAACGCTGTAGTATTTCTGACGTAATAATAGAAAACAGGCTTAAAAACGACTCGGAATCCAAAGTGGTAGATAGATAATTAATATATGAAAACAGAAGAGTGAAAATCACTTTAAAAACTATCTAATGTATGACTGTAAAACATTTATCCTCTTGAAGGGAAAACGGAAGATCGCGTAAAACCGAGTAGTGATTACTTGATCCCTCTAAAATAGTTTTTGAAACAGTTTCATCAAAAGTAGAGATTGAAAAATCTAACATATTTTGTGATTGTTTCGAGGTTGCTTGATCTGGTTAAGAAACATAAAAATTCTTATCGTCTATCCACCTTCGCAAAGTAGTTCCGCGTGTGTTATTTACTAGTGAACCTAAGGTTACATGGATGCTGTTAAAATCTCCACAAACAAAGGATGTATTAGTGTGATGCTGATATTTTAATTCGTATTGACCATATATTTTTGTTTGCGAGAAAAGCAGTTTTCGTTTTTGTGTAAACATGTTATAACTTAAGATTAACGTGGGATCCATTAAATTTAACTGTTTTATGTACGAACTTGATAAGTTATAGAAAAATTCTTTTTGTGCTTTTTAGCAATACGAATTAAAAGCTCAAAATGATTATTTCTGTAACTTATCGAGTTCCTACATAAAACACTTAAGCTTAATTATACTACATAAATAATATCTACAATTTTATCGTAGGTCAAGAATAAACTAAGGACAGCATCGCCTACGACTTGCGAGCGAAAGTTTCCGAAATTTTTATCGGTTTTAACTTGCAGGATTCTCTCGAAGAGGCTTTCTGTTTTTTACTTAAATCTATTTCCCAACTTCAATATGAACAGTAAGTGTGTATCTCCCATAGTCTGCCCTTCCGTTTTCTCCTGTTTTCCAAGTGTTTCCCAGACTAACTTAAACACATCCTTTACTTCAATAACATATTTAAACGGTACTCTAAGAATGGCCAAGTACTTATTTTGTGATTATTCTTTTTGAAGTGTTTTTTTAGGAACAAGTAAAATAAACTGTATTTAACTCACCTTTCAAGCTAAACAACAAATTTTTTAGTCTCCCACCAGGTGTCGAGTATTGAGGACTTTCAATAGCTTGTTTAACGTAATCAATGAACATTGAGGTTATTTCTTTTGGATCAGCCAGTTGTTTAATATCATCTTCGTTTAAGACATTTGCCAGTATTTGATAGACATACGGTTGTAATGCTTGTTTTTTTGCTTTTCTTAGTGTGAGAAACGTTTCCGTACGATGGTTAGTTCTGAGGTAGTCGGCAATTTTCTCTTCACTTCCAGCTGAGGAAAGTACCCACAATGCAGCATACACAAGGTAAGTTTCAGCGCTCTCTTCATTGTGCAATACTTGGTCTTGTATTTTTGTTGAATTCAGTATGACAAGAATTGAATCAAGTATTTTTAAATGTTCAGTAAAATGCTTTCTTGTTTCGGCATACTCGCCAAATCGTCGCAGAACGATGAACATATGTTGTACACATTTCATCATTGATTCGTTCCAGTCGAATAACGATGGCAGTAATTGTTGCAGAACGTCCGCATAACGCTTAAATAATGTGCGACGAATTTGATTCGTATATTTCCTGGCTTGTTTACCGCGATAACAAGAAAAATAATTTGGAGCGGTGACAGCGAGAAATTGTTGCCATGATGTGAATGTTTTTGTTGGATTTAAACCTGTTAATACATCAAAATATTCGGTTGAGCACAAACATTTTATTATTGGTTCCATTAACGAAAGGAGATTTTCATCATCCATAATATCTAAACGTCCGTATTCTAATTTAACAAATGTTGATAAAAGATTTGTGACACCATCAAGAATATCAACATTAGCGGTACACAAATTCAACAAAATACTGTTAAGAAATTCTCTTATGGAGTCGATAAGCGGCTTGTTCAGAAGCAAGGATTTAAATGATTCAGTATTTTCTTTGTTTTTTCCACTCATCATTACAAAAAGCAGTTCTGTTATTTTTTTGAAGTTTAATACTTCCAACTCATTGAGTGACAGCCATTTTTTTAATAGATCAGTCAAACTATTTAATATAATTCGAAATAATTCATGATTCAATACCAGAGGATCGGATAACTGAAGAGAGAAAAGCTGGCAGATTATTTCTGGCTGATATTGATGCCATTCACGAGCAAAATCATCAAACATTTCTGTGAGTTTTGAACTTGGAATATGCTCTTTGTCGTTTTGAATCAGCTCGATATGTTGTTTCATTATACTGTCGACCATGCTTACTTCTTATTTTTTACAAGCGAATAAAACAAAAAGGAGGCAACGCATACAAACAAGATTTTTTCTTTCATACAATCTTTTGAAAAAGAAAAACTTCTTTGTTTCTTTCTTTCTATAGTTTTTTTCCTCACGTATAACACTGGAGTAACTTTTAAGAAAAAAACACAAACGCACGACGGTTGACAACCCTATGACGACTATCCTTATAATTTCATAACGCCAACTGTCAGTCAGTGACTAATGCAAGTTTTTCTTATTACAAACAGATCATTTATTATATGTTAGAGTCGTTGTAAAACAATAGGCTATTGGTATGACCGAAGATGTTCGATAAAATCTTTTAGTTTCGAAGGTAGTCAAATGTTACGCCATTCGATCACAAATACAGTGTGTCCCAAAAGTTCCGTGTGGAAAATATTTTTGAATAACTCCTCTATTTCATTGAACTTAATATTCTGTTTTCATATGATGCGCATCACCGTCAAGTTTTTATTGATATGAAAAAAGCCTACAAATATTGTTCAAAGGTATCACCTTGGATAGAAATACAAAAATCCATTCTTTTGCGGATTTCCGAAAAAACAT
>CAJNOQ010008613.1:0-11026 GCA_905250885.1 Didymodactylos carnosus | reverse complement strand
TTCAAATAACTTTTGATGGAATGATTTCCCAGACTAAAACGACATACCGTTGGATGCGCCTTGACGAGTACTATCTACACATATGATTTGATGATAAACGGATGAAAAAAAATAAACCGGCGGTATCTTTAAAAACTTGGTGGGTATCCGAGTATATCCTTTTCAGTTTGCGAGAATAGCCTCGTCGGTATCTGGAAATTTTTCTACTAAACACCTCGGTTTTGGAATCCTTGACTTTCCGAGACCACCCTTTGTTTTAAGGTTTTTTTATCTATGATGCAAAGTTCGGTTGCATCACAAAAAGCTAATCGTCAGAGTATCGATAATTTTTTTCTTGCAAGAAAAAAAAGTAGGAAACAAAGTAACGCTTACCAGGACATGAAATACCCCAGTGTATCTCCCGGTTTATCGCTAACGGGAACCCTCACCTGAAGCGAGTAATAATGATGAATATTTATTGTCCTTTCATAAACTAGATGCGAAAGCGCAATAGTAATAGCCCTACAGACTACAATATAAACAGGTAAGATAGTTAACTATTTTTAGGAAATCCGTTCATAAACCTTGTTTTGCCAGTTTTCGAGCAAAAAGGCGAAAGCGAATAAAATGGGTTTCCGAAGCAGAAAAGGGCTTAGGAGAGTTCGGAGATCCTTTCCTCGGAAACGTATAAGCGTTTCATATAGTTTCATTGTCGGAAACCCGTTAAACGTTTCCTAGAATACGTTTTTTTCTTAGAGTGTAGTGTCTTTAGCAAGTGTTTCCCATCAACAGAATGCATCGATCGACACCGTATGAAGTCGAATGACAGATGATGTTTTATTGTGCGTATAATTGACAAGAGATTCTTTGATATTGTGTTATTAGGCGTTTAACATTGATATAAGCTTTATTCTGTCAGAATACATGCGCTAAAATATTCCATCATAGTATTCTAAATTAAAACTATCTAAAAATACGAAATCGATTTGGTATGAAAAGAGATTTGAACACATGAACTTGACTTTGCAGTAAACTGCTGTAAATCCTTGCCCCTTTGGAACATCGAAAACTTTTTCCTCTAAAATTTTCGAAATACACCTTTTCTGACTCAGAATTTTGTGCTGATCACGAATACGGGATCTAAAATCAGAAAAAGTAAACATTTCGTGGAGTCGAATACCAAAAACTGAAGGTTGGTCAAGGTCAGTCCAATTGATAGAGGAAAAATAGTCAAAAATCGACCATAATCCTTCACTGTGTCGCCTCTGCATTCAAAACGAAAATTACATGCTAGACGCAGTTTTTCACGCTTTATTCACTAGTACTAAAATAAAAATCGAAAAAGGTGTGAAACGTTCTTGAAAACACTAATTAATTTTGACTGTTTTTCCTCTTTTTCTTAATATTTTTGCTCAAAATACGCTCACACTGCATTTTTGTTTACATATTTGGATAGAACAACTATTTTCATCAATAACTGTTTAGTTTCAAGCTTTTGAATGACTCTTTCTTGGTGAAAACCTGCAAACTATCAATTGGACTGACCTTGACCAACCTTCAGTTTTTGGCATTCGACACCACGAAATGTTTACTTTTTCTAACTGTAGATCCCATATTCATGATCAGCACAAAATTCTGAGTCAGAAAAGGTGTATTTCGAAAATTTTAGAGGAAAAACGTTTTTTCGATGTTCCAAAGGGGGGATGACCTTTGCCCTTAAATTTTTCGATAAAAATCAAAATGTGATTTTTGGAAAAGTGGGACGGCTAAAATACTCAGAATTTTACGCTGATTCCGAATATGTAAGTTTCATTGAGTTTTATTGGGGTGCTCGACACTCTTATCCTCCCCCGTCCTTTACAAAAAACACTTTTAGTGCATTCGAATGCTTTAACCAATTTCATGCATTTGAATATATTGATTCTTAAGACGTGTGAATGCATCAAATTAATCTGAATACATTTTGTGACTCCATCAAAGCGACGAGAAATTTTTTTTATACATTTGAGCGTGTAAGCCGATCTGACATAATTCATTCAAATTTCTAAGAAATTCTGACAGTAACTCAAATTAGTTATACAAATATACAAGTGTCCCGGAGAGACAATTGACCGGCTCACGCCATAACGAATGTGCATGACGAGCTCACAGCAAGCTGAGCGACATTTCATTCTGCACACAAGACTCTGCACTCGCTAATTTTCTCTTTCAAAATCCACTTTAAGTGTTTGGCGAGCCGAGAACACCGTATTTTCTGAGTTTTAGGACTGTTATTAAAATTAGAAGAAACAAATTTTGAAAGTTCGAATTTATCAGAGGTGAACACATTTATTTTGGGCTATTGAACTATGTAAGTTTGCTAAAATATGGAAAAAGCCGATAATCATTTCTGGCAAGGGGAATTCTCCTTAAGTTCTATACATATGAAACGTCAATATTTTGGGTAAAAATCACTTGCTTGCTTTATATATATATATATATATTTATAAATAAAAATATTTTTATTTATACCTATCATAAATGCATATCTTCGTTTATTTCTTCATCCGTTACCGCTAAATGTGTCAGTATAGCCTCTGATTTTCCATACTCAGTAACACAACCATCACTCATAACAACAATTTTTTTACTATCTATAATGGTATTGATTCTATGTGCAATTGTTAACACTGTCTGATTTTTAAATTTATCGCGTATTACTCTTTGAATTAGTTCATCTGTGTGAGTATCAACATTTGCTGTTGCTTCGTCAATTAACAAAATTTTGCTCGGTTTTAGTATGGCTCGTGCAACACAAATCAATTGACATTCACCTACACTGAAATTGCTTCCATATTCAGCCATTTGTGTATCTATTCCGTCTTTCAAACTTTGCACCATTGGTTTTAATTGGACAATATCTAAAGCATCCCAGAGTTCCTCATCGGTGTGCTTCTTGAATGGATCCAGATTATATCGCAACGTAGTACTAAATAATACAGGTGCTTGTGGAATAATATTTAATTTTGATCTTAAGGTGCACAACCCAACTGTATTTATATCAACCCCATCAATCAAAATTTGTCCACTCGATGTTGATTTATCAGTCAACCTAAATATTGCTTGAAAGATGGATGATTTTCCAGCACCTAATGGAAAGAAGAAAAAAAGTACAGGTCAGAGATGCGCGGGACAATGTTTTTTCACATCCCGTCTCGCTGTATCTCGTAAGGACTTCGTCCCGTCTCGAGTTCGCGGTTATTTCTAACACCATACTACAGCACACAGCTAACAGTCTTGCGACACTTTCTTTCTTGTTTTCTGTAAACTTCTTGTATAATGAAGACGGATATGAGAAGAATGTTTTGACTGATGGCGGGAAAGAAGTATAACACATAGAGTGGCACAGAAAAGGATTTAGACGGTGTGGATGGACTAGTATCGATGTCATCAATTTTTCTCTTGAAATTCAACCTTGTCTGCAAGCGGGCATTTGTGATGATACAAAATGCTGCAAAACGTATGTAATAACACTTCTTGCTGTCAGCGGTCTATTTGATTACATGAAATCGCCATTTTCATCTGGCTGAGCCGGCAAGCCGAATGTATCCCATATTGACGATTTTGTTTCAAACGGATTATCAACAATTTTAAACTTCAACGGTTCTTTCGTTCAAACTTTATTTCACTATTCTAACGTCATGTTCATTTGATGAACAAGGAGGAGAAAATGATTTTTAATTATGCGCAGACAATGAAACCATAATTTCTTTCGATTGTAGTACACGAAGAGCAAGAGGTGCGAAGAATCGTTCCAATAAAAGTAGTAATTAAAAAACGTAAGATTTTATCATCGTTCAACATTCTGTTCGCGCATTGTATTGAACGAATTTTCTCCAATAAATTTAACTAGGAAAACCTCCATGATAATATATTATGATTCTTCGCTAGGGTGCTAGTGAATACGGTTTTGAAGAAACAGCTTAGTCTCGTCTCCTCTCGTGAGTATCTCGTCCCGTCTGATCTCATAAAAAATTTTCTGGAATCTATCCCGTCTCGATCTGAACCGTCGAGATGGGTCGGGATGAAACTATCCTGCGCAATTCTGGTACAACTAATGACATGAAAAGTTTATGATTTTTGTTTTACCTGTTCGTCCTATAATACCAATTTTATCACAGGATTCAATTTCTAAATTTATCTTTTTCAGTACTGGTCCAAGTTCGGATCGATAACGTAACTCATAATCCTTGAATTGAATTTTTCCTTCTGTTGGCCAGTCAGCAGAAAGTTCACTATCTTCTAAATTAAAATCTTCTTCTGGTGGCAGATGAGAATATTCATAGATTCTTTCAGCACTTGTCATATAATTTTCTGTATCTGCCGATTGTCTCACTCCCCACTGGAATAAAGTTGTCAGATTAATACAGTAAGTTAATCCTAATGCAACGGATGATGCATCAAGATGGTTGCGTAATGTAATAGATAAAATTGCAGTTAAACAGCTAAGTAAAGATGTCATTAGATCTAATCTCAAACCGAACCATCGGATCGTACAGGCCAACATGAAAAAAGCTCGTGTATTTGTGTTGACTTTATCAATAAATAGGTCAATAAAATTATTTTCAACATTGAACGCCCGAATTGTCATCAAGCCTCCTAAAGATGATGAAAATAAGGCATAAACTGGACTTCTAGTTATACTATCCAATCTTTTAAGCTCCCTGCTTGTACGTATATAAAATCGTCTCAACCACAGAAATGTTGGAATAATTAGAATTAAAATAAGTAATACCCACGGATTAGTAATTCCAATAATGGCCACACTACCCACCGTCATTACTAATGACTGGACGGTATCAAAAAATGTTAATGGTAATAATTCATCCAAAACTTGTTGATCTTTACTAAATCTGTTAAGTATCCGGCCAACTGGATTACTTTCATAAAATCTTAAAGGACTGTAAAGAACACCCTTTAACATGTTATTGTGTAAGGTAGATGCGCCACGTAATATTAAGTGAAAAAAATAATCAGCACGTATCAATGAAATTATTAACGTGCCGATTGCAAGACTTAAATAAACATAAGCATTAAATTCTACTCGTTGTTGATCATTCGATTTTCTTGCCCATAAACTTAACCAGCGATTACCTGCATCATAAACCGCTTCGCCTACTAATAGAAGGATGATTAATACGACGAATCCACACCAGCCATATGATGAAGTAAAAAGTTTAAGCCATACTTTGATGCTAATTGTTCCACCCATAGATATTTCACCGGTTAAAATACTATTCTTATCAATTGTATTGAATAAATCATCACTAAATTCATTATTTTCAACAGTATTATTTCTAATTTTCTTTTTATTGGCGTCATCTGAATGTTTTTTCTGCTGTTCGAATGATTTTTTAACTTTGGGCAACGTTAATAATTCATCGAAACTTCCTTGCTTTTGAATTTTTCCGTTATCTAATAAAATATGGATATTAGTAAAATGTGAAACAGACCAAAACACTGATGGACATCTGCGAACTGCTATAGAAATGGTCGTACATGTCCAGGAACAGCATAGCGGTACCTATTAACATCCATAGACAGTCAGATTTGTCTAGCAACATCCACCAACAGCCAAAAGGGATACATAGAGTTAATAAGACTATACAGGCAGCCACACTAACGACCCATTCTAGTTGCTAAATAATAATCGCTGTAGACTTTAGATAGTTGTGCTTCTTGTGTTATCCCAATAAAAAGTTAGTAGAAAGAAAAATAGATTTCTGTACAAGTCTATGGTGATATCGATTGATATTTCGACGGTGATCGTAGTATCTGATGTGTCTACTGCTGTCTGTCGATGTCAAGAGGTAAGTATCCATAAGTTCTATCTGTGGATACCGTGACTATACGCATAGCTGTTCTTGGGTTGTTCCTGGGTGTCTGGGAAGTCTATTCGTAGCTACTCATGTCGATAGATGTTTTTGCCTAATTTCATATTTTACTAATACCCAATAAGATGCAGTGGTCAACTTCTGGTAAGAACTGTGTTTGATGTGTAACTAATAATCTTGTTTTTCCTTGTAGTAAGCCTTGATGCCCAATACATCGATGAAAAATTTTTTCAGCAACAGTTTGATCTACAGATGCTAATGGATCATCAAACAAATAAATATCTGCTTCAGCATAGACGCAACGTGCTAGTGACACGCGAGCTTTTTGTCCGCCACTTAAATTGATCCCCTTTTCCCCGATTATAGTTAAATCTCCTGCTTGAAGTAAACGTAAATCAGAAATCAAACAGCATGCTTTGAGTACTTGTTTATATTTTGCTTCATTCAATTGATTTCCAAATAATATATTCTCACGTATTGTACCAGCAATAATCCAAGTAGTCTGTGATACATATGCAAATGATCCGGATATTTGATTTGTACCTTTTAATAGATTCATTTCACCTAAAATAGCTGCTAGTAACGATGATTTGCTGGAACCAACTGAACCCATAATTCCTACGAGTTGTCCCGGCTCAACGGTTAGGTCAATGTCAATTAATGTTTCTGGTTGATCATGCTCCCATGAATACGACGCTGCTGTTATTTCTATGCTTCCTACTGGTTTCTTACATAAGATATATTCCTTAGTCTTACTGTTATGTACCGATAAACTCATAAACTCACTAATACGTTTTGCCGATATAAAACTCTCACTTAAGTTTTCAATACTAGTAGGTAAAAAATTTGTTATTGGTGTTCGAATGATGCTGAAAAATGATAACACAGTAAATATTTGAGCAGGCTTCAATGAATGACCCATTAACCAACTACCTCCAAATGTTGCTAATGAAATTAAAGATAACGATGAAAAAAATAAACCCATATTTATTGCCCTTATACGAGATGCTTGACGAACACTACTTAATTCCTCATTTCTTTGTTTGTGCACCGCATTTTCTAAAGATTTCTCCCAATTGTACATTTTTACGACCTGACAACCTATTAGAATCTCATTCACGGTTTTTATCCGTTTATCAGCCCATGCCAGTGTATTTTTCCGGTATGTTCCAAATTTTTTACTAAAATATAATTGCAGTGGTATCAATAGTATCAAAACTGCATAGCCAAATAGCGTTGGAACCCCAATATTCATCCAAATCAAACCAAAAACAATAAGTGCTTCCAAAGGTGCTTCCCAAATATAATGAAGACATATACTTAATTCTTCAAATGTACTTGCATCATTACTAATCAAATTAATAAGTTGACCTGAAGTCGTTTTCAAGAGCGCACTCGTTTTCAATTGTAACACTTTTTTATAAATAAGAGCGGTGAGTGCAATTCTTACTTGCATTCCAACTCGTGCAATACGAAAAAAGAATTGCTGATGAATTATAGCTTGAAACGTTGCTGCTAATCCCAATCCAACAGCATACATATAACCAGTGGATGGGTGTGCATCGGGATCGCTGATGTTTAGTACTATTTCTTTCAAGAATAATGGTTGTGCTATCTTTGCTGCAGTTAATAGAAGTAAAATTAGACCTGCTATCAATGATTTTTTCCAAAATGTTTTTATTATTACTTTCCACGTACTGATATTATTGTTCTCAACACTCTTGCAATTTACTTCGAGTTTATCAAGTAAATGACGACATTCATCATTTGAAGATAAATCAAATAAATCATTATCTGTTAAATTCCGTTTATTTCCAAGATTTAAGATAGGATTTACCCACCACCAAAATGCTGCGTAGATCCAATATTTCCATGATGATTGTGCCCAATCTAAACCACAAGGCTTCCGTTCTGTGATAGGAATTTGAAGAGTTACTCCATTCTGTATACCATCGTCTTTGGTAAGGAAGAGGTCAGGTGACTGATAGGATTTCATAATATAACTTATCAAAATAAGAGATCCGGTGTATTAACAGATATTATTATATACGTATTTTCTGAATTCAGGAAGTTTCAAGTCACATCACTACATGATTAATGCACGATTTTTTAATCTGTAATTTCACTATATATTGGGTTACTTTTGACGTGGAAACATTAACAGGATACAATAAGTTTTCTACTCCTTGTTATCTAACGTTTTTTATGATTTTTGCGACAATGGTGATAAGATTTTTTTTCTTACCTAGTCTATAAAAGAACGATATTGACTTGTAACTTTTGTGTAACTTTTTGTATTCTTCATGAAGAACTATTGAGAAAGAAAAATAATAAATCTAATCTTATAATAAATATCAGATGATGACATGCACAATTTTCATCAGTTATTTGCACCATAAAAATGTAACGTCTTTTCTTGTTCTCAAAATGAAGGTACGAGACATGAGGCGAGTGTGGAACTTGCTTGAGACAAGTCCATTATTCACTTTGTGATACTATACCGGAGCAGATTTCACGAAGATTTTTTGCACAGATCGATAGCTTATCACTGTAAATCAGATCTAGTCAACTTTGTAAAGCAAGAGATTGATGTAACTCAACGTATCGTCTTTTTTTACTTCACTAGTATCGTACAATTATTTACTAATACTTGTAAGCTGTCGATTTTCATAATACTTTTCATTGATGAAGGAGATATTCATTGACTGGATTGATCGATATTCCATTACTTTCCTCAAATTTATCTAATTGAGAATTTAAATCTGAAGGACACCATCTTTTTTGTCTCTGCGAGACTTCGCTAACGTCTCGTGTTGTCTTTTTTAGTGTTTTTGAACGCTCAACCACATCTGTTGTCTCTCTCAATTCACTTCGATTCAATATTGATGTATCACTATACTCTTTTTCTCTTCAACTCAATTTACGCCACTGATCAAACTGTGTTTTCCTTTTACCAGTATAATAATTAATTTTGGTTTAAACTATAGACTTATTTTCATTCGAAGGTTTCATTGTAAAATATTCGTATATTTCAATAACCATTTGTTTAATATCTTCGTTACAAACAGAGTCCAAAATATTGAAAAACTTGTGAAAATTAACACTGTTCGTATCATCAGCCTCATCATCTTCTACTCTCTTCTCATTAAAAAGTATTTTTTTATGGTGATCCATTACTGTTTACAAGACTTCTGAAAGATCTCCAGAAGTTAGAAGCAATAAATAAGCTGCACTTAACAATCAGTTGGCTCCACTACTCTTCTAGTGCCGTCATATCAGACGCCCCATCCACCGTCACCATTTTCTCGCTTGAATGTTGATTTTGATGACGGTGGAGTGCCATCCGACGTTGATGTTACCGACACTTCTCGTGTCAATGACCCATCATTTGTTGTCGGCATGGTTGCTTCATTTGCTGGTTCACCCTAAGCAGGTTATGAAATAAAGAGGATCTAGAAATGTAGCAGGCTATAGGGTCACTGATTACTCACATAATCTGTCAGCGTATCTTGTTTATCATTATCTCTATCGATTGCATACGGTGTGTTGACTATATCTTTGCAGCTAAACAGTACGTCAGCATCTTCATAAAATTTCGATGGTTTAGGATCACTACTCGTGTTTTCGTTGTTATAAACATACCTTGTACAAGATTGTTTTACAGAATGATGATGATGTTTAATTTTTTCAATGGATTTTGTGTAACCGGTTGCTGATAGATCGTCTTCAGTCTTTTTTAGGTTCATCGATTTCAGTGGCCTTAGATCTCATTCGATATTCGATCATCTTTTAATAAGTTTAACAATGCAATTGTCTCATCATCTGCTCAGTGCACTCGCTTAAGCTTTTTTTCAATGCGTTCTTCACTTTGGATATTCATTAAATGTGTAAATAAAATGATCTGCAAAAGAAATGGGGCATCCTCACCAACATTCCATGCAAAAAGAGTCGTGAAAGACTACAGTAAAAGTTCAATCAGTCAGTAGAATTGAAGGAAACGCCTATGCTGTGAAAAATAAAGAATTACACAGCTGGAAAAGTTTTCAGTCTCAAGAAAATAAACAGATATAAAAGTAAATATCAGTTTATTAGATCAATCTTCGAATCGTCGAACACGTCGATTTATTATTGGAGGGTGAAGCCAAGCTCGATTTGCTGACACACTATTCTGGGAACTTCCGATGAAAACTCTCGAAAAACACACCATTTCCGACCGGAAAATGCATGCAGAGAGTTTGATGTAAGAATACGATAACCGTATTTGTCTGCCGATTTGGACAAGTTTCTGTCGGTTTTGTACAGAACTAGGTAAATCCATTTACCGAAATACGGCTTCCATGTTTCCTCAATTTTCGATGCTGTCCTGCGAGCTGCGACCCATATTTCTCGGCTTAGCAATTTAAACTTGAGACGAGTTGTTGTGACACATGTTTCGATCTTGCTGAAAGGTCTTATCAAACGACTTTATAAATTAAAAATGAATTTTGGGTGACTTTACAAATCATAGAATAATTCAAAGCAATCATACAACATGTTTCGTCGTTTCAGTTGAAAGATTGAGATAAAAACAAAACTTTACCAATTGTAGTGTTTCACGCTGTGTCTTGTAGTATATTTTTTAATCCGTCATGTTAGGTAGTCGAAAATTAGAATAAAAAACATAACCATTAATATGCCTCACACATTAGTTAAATTTTCACAAAAAATAGTTCTTATCGAAATTTTCTGATTATGATATCAGGTGGGTAACGATCAAATAGTGTAGAATTGTAGAGCCTTAATTTTACTATCACTCTGTATATGAATAACGCTCGTCGATACTATAGTAAAACCTCCCGTAGTGGACACCTCCATATAGTGGAGACTCTATGGTCCGACGGAACGATTTTTGCTGGAATTGAACATCTGAAGAGTGGGCACCTCCGTATAATGGACACTTTTTACGGTCCCATAGAGTGGCTTTCGCTGCAATTGAAATTCTCTATAGTGGACACCGTTCAATACTGACCACTTCTGAGACGTTCGAAATAGTGCTCATTATGAAGAATTTTTCTAGATTTGAAGAAATGTTGATTTTTCTATTTTCCAAGAGCAAAAGCGTATGAATAGCGTAGTAACAATGAGCACTGGCCGGTTATCTTATTCATTAACACCCTTCAAACCCTTAGAAAACT